>JAOUQY010154633.1:0-10540 GCA_028566355.1 Doras micropoeus | reverse complement strand
TCTTTTTCAGGGATGTCCCTGCTTATTTCAGCAAGACAATGCCAAGCCACATTCTGCACGTTACAACAGCGTGGCTTCATAGTAAACGAGTGCAGGTACTAGACTGATTAAAAATGTGTGGCTCATTATAAAACACAAAATACGACAACAGAGACCCCGGACTTTTGAGCAACTGAAGTTGTACATCAAGCAAGAATAGGAAAGAATTCCACCTACATTAAATATCTTGTCTTTGTAGTGTATTCCAAAATATAGTAAAAGTAAATCCAAATATTCTGTTTTTATTTACACAACATCCCAACTTCATTGGAAGGGGGTTGTATATATTAATTTATAATTTTCCGACATGAGGTATCAGAATCTCATTCGTAGAGGAAAGATCACGGGGTAGGACTTTGGTCCAAGGTAATCTAGTAGGGATCCTTTTATCTCTTCCTCTGCCACTTAATTTGAGCATTATATTCTCTGCTGCTCCAGCAGCTTCTTTCTTTCAAACGCAACGCCATGTAATTAATTGATTTCACTTTCGTAGAGGTGAGATTATGCTGTGGGGCTTAGGGCTGAGGTGAACTGTAAGGAATTCTTTCCTCTCTCTTCCCCTGCCTACTAATTTGAGCACAACATTCTCTCTGCTGCTCCAGCAGCTTCTTTCTTTCAAATGCTACAGCATCAATTTCAGTTTATCTATGCACTGCTCGCACTCTCCGTGCCTTCTCGGTTTCACTTAGTAGGCGCGTCCTTTGCTTTTCTGGTTATGCCATTTTCATTTATCCTTTTTTCCTGATGTACATTGACAATCTCCTTTGTTTGATACTGCAAGTCCAGTGTTTACTTTTGAGCTTAATCCCTTTTGTTTGTTCTCGACTGTCTGCTGAGCTCTGTGGCAACTCACACCCCCTTCCCGCTATGACCCGGGTTCGATTCCTGGTCGTCACAATTGTTTCATAACACAATTGAAAGAATAAACAAATAAAAGGTAAATAATTAAATTTGGATTTTCTTTTCTCCCTCCTTTTTGCCACACAGCTTGGGTCATTGAGGAGGCACTCTCAAAGACTGCCTTACAAGACCCGGGGCTTGGAGGGCGGCAAAGCCAAAAGTCAGGCCCATTCAGAGGGATCGGGCCTAGGTAAAAGAAGTACCTCCCCACCTGACCCCTTCCTCCCTGGCAGTGCAGGCTGGTAAGGTAAGGTAAGGCCATCCAGTTGCTTCCTCTCTGCCTCTCTGGGGCAGGTGACAATCCTGTGAATGAGTGCCTGGCCAGTCAGTCAGGGCTGGGCTCTAAAGAACTGTCCCAGCCCCTCCAGGCCCAGTCAGCACCTTCGGGGTCATGTAAGGCCCAAGGATTGGCCCCAACAACGGGCCTGTGACCAGCCTACTGATGCCCTCCGGGGCATGGCCTGGCCTCAGAAAAGGCTCTCTTCAACCAGGCCTGCCAAGAAGAAGTCACTGGTCCTGGGATTAGTCCGGCCCCTGGAGTCTGGGGTTCAGGCACCCCTCTCTCCTGGTCTGGTCTAGAGGGCATGGCTGCCCACTCAGTTCCTCTGCTGAGGTAATCTGTAATGGATTATTTCCTCTCTCTTCCCCTGCCTACTAATCTGAGCACAACGCTGTCTCTGTTGGTCCAGCTGCTTCTTTCTTTCAAATGCTACGACATCAATTTCAGTTTATCAATACACTGCTTGCCCTCTCCACGCCTTCTCGGTTTTGCTTAGGAGGCGTGCCCTTTGCTTTTCTAGTTATGCTATTTTCATTCATCCTTTAATGTTCATTGACAATCTCTGTTTGAAACCGCAAGTTTGGTGCTTACTTTTGAGTTTATTCCCTTTTCTTTGTTCTTGAGTGTCCCCCAACTCACGCCCCCTTCCTGTTGACGACCTGGGTTTGTTTGCCAGCCGTCACAATTCTTGCACAACACAATTAAAAGAATAAACAAAGAAAGGGTACATAATTAAATAAAGAAGAGCGAAAGAATTTGGGCCCAGGTCCACCAATGACTGTTGAAGGCCATCTCCCAGATGAAGAATGTGGCAGACAGGAGATGCGGGCCTACATCCGAGTATCAACCAGGGGACCACGTGTGGGTGGCCATAAAGGCCTTTCAGCCCCCCACCAGCATCTCAAAGCTAAGTCCCCGTTATGTTGGCCCTTATCTCATTTTGAAGAAAATTAAGGATGTATCTTCAGAATATACATGCCTTCCCACAGCCGAGTTCACCCCACATTTCACGTCTCAGCCCTCAAGCCAGTCTGTCCCAGGTTACAAAGAGGTCACAGCTCAGTCCCAAGATTCCCAACCAGCTAATTCTGAGACCACCTACACTGTGAGAGAGGTCCTCAACTGGGGGCCTGCAGTACCTGGTGTCATGGGAGCGCTACGGTCCAGAGAAGTATTCCTGGGTCCCAGCTGACAACATCCTTGACCCCCTGTTCATCCAGGACTACCACACCAGGTACCCCCTCCGTCCAGGTCCACGCAAGCCGGGAAGGCCCCGAAGGAGAGGAAGGGCTCCTGGAGTTAGCCCCTTGAGGGGGGCTCTGTTACGTCCGTGGCCACCAGAGGGCACCAGATTTGCCCTGTGGGAGAACTCATCCCAGATACTACATCTCCCACAGGACCTTGCAAATCAGGCGCACCTGCTGGCGGCCATGATTGATTGCTCTTTAAGCTGTGTTGAGAAGCATAAAAGAGGCTCGTTCTCACTCCTCAGCGTGGATCAACTTGCGTGCAGACTGCTCCATGCTGGTCTTTGCCTCGATCTAGCCAAGTTAAGTATTGCTCTCGTCAGTTTGAAAATCACTTTCATTATTTTGTATTTCTAGCGCTGTCCGTCTAGTCATTTTGTCTCTGTTTGTTTATGCTTTCAGTTTTGCCTGAGCCAGAGCATGGTGTTTCCCATCCCAGTTTGAGAGACTTCTGAGCATTGGACTTCCTTTTAGTTTTCCTCTATGCCCCGCTTCCCGTTATCACGCTCTGTGCCTCATTTCTGTTTTTGAACTGGGACAGGACTCACGTGAACTCTTGGATCTGTGTTTTTTGTGCTCTTTAGTTTTGTTATCTGTTTATGAACTGCGTATTGTGTATTGCAGTGCTGCACACAATAAACACTCTACGCTTGACACCGCTTGTGTGGGATCATTACAATAACACAGCCCAGCCTAGCCCTGCACTTGGGTCCAGCCATCCAGGCCCCCCATAACAGTATATTGATGAATTTAATGATATATTAATGGTGGCTGGTGCTAAGAATTTGTGTGTGCATGGCAAACAAACTGAAAACCACACCATCAGTATTGCATTACTGAATGTAATTGTTAAATTGTCAAGTGATATAACCATGTATCACTGGTGTTAGCTAAAAAATGAAAGGTTCAACTGGTGAAGCATGTAATAAGGTAGCACCAATCATTGAGTTTGAGTTTAGTGCAAGTTTATTATTAATAATATTAAAGTATGAATGTAATGATCCCACACAGGTGGAGTCAAGTACAGAACATTTATTTTGTGCAGCAGTGCAAAACACAATACACAGTTAATAAGCAGGATAGTGAGACAAAAAAACACAAAAACGTAAATCCAATGATAAATGTGAGTCCTGTCTAGTCCATAAACGAAATAGAGCTCAGAGTGTGGTAACAGGCAGCGGGGCGTAGAGGCAAACAAAACAGAAGTCCAACCATCAGAAGATCTCTCAAAATGGGGATGGGAAACACCACGCTCTGGCTCGGGCAAAACTGAAACCATAAACAAACAAGGCAAAATGACTAGACAGACAGTGGGAAAATACCAAACAAAGAACGAGAAAATGAAACTGACGAGAGCAATACTTAACTTTGGCTAGATCGGGGCAAAGACCAGCACGGAGCAGTTTGCACGCAAGTTGATCCGTGCTGAGGAGTGAGAATGAGCCTCTTTTATACTATTCAGACTATTTATACTTAAAGAGCAATCAATCATGGCCGCCGGCAGGTGTGTCTGATTTGCAAGGCCCTGTGGGAGATGTAGGATCGGGAATGAGTTCTCCCACAGGGCGAATCTGGCGCCATCTGGCGGCCGTGGGCGTAACAATGAACACGGCCATGCCCACAAAAGAACCAATGATCTGTGAAATATTAGAAAATAATAACATTTAAAGAATTACATTAAATGTGAATCAATCAATCAATCAAATTACCAATTGGAGTGTATATTTAGAAAATTGGTGCAGTGCATCAAATATAATAAATATATTTTGTTATTACATAAGTCAATATATCCTGAATATCACATCATGTCCTGAATATCACATCTGCCATAAAATTAGCTTTTCTGTCTCCTTACTTAACTGCTTATGATCATGTGATAATGTTGTGCTCAGCTTATTAACCGTAAGAGTTTTGGCAGTGAGTCTTGGCAAGATATGATTTAGAAAACAATAACAAAAAACATTTTTGAGTTTCTTTTGCAGTCAGTGTAAAATCCCCACAGAAGCTATTAGCGAAGTAAGAAACTAAATAAGAAAATAAGTTGACTAGGGCTTTAATGGACACATATGTTTCTTCTTCCTGTCCCCAAAGGGACCTTTATACTATAAGAAGTAACCTCATGGGTGTAAAAAAATCACTTTGTGCCCTTTTCACTCTAACTATCCTGAATCTGCTTCATCTGTGGTTTCCCTGTTTTGTTTTTGTGTTTTGGGTATTCTGCTGCAAATAAAGAAATATACTGCACTTGGCTCCTGTCTGTGTGCAATCATTACAGGTTGATCCACTACACCATGGAGGCTGCAGACATTAAGCTGCAGCAGGCTCTACTCCACAGAACGCAGCAGCTGGAGAAGGTTTGAGCTACCATGAGGCACAGGGAGGCTACCCAGCAGCTTGTAGAGGCTGCTCCCACACCAGCCCCACCATGTTGTCAGCGCCTTGCTGGAGCGGTATGGTGGCAAACCAAGGGTTCAAAGGGTTTCTCCTCCAGTGCAACCTGTTTGTCACACTCCATGGAGGGCTCACTGGGGCCACTCAATGGGCCACTCCCCCTGTGGCACCATGCAGGTGAGGGCATTTGTTCCTATTCTCAATTTCTTGAATTGTTTCATCAAGTCTTTGATCACAGAACTTACAGCCAGAGTGCCAGAGAGCAACTCCTTGATCTCTTCCAGAGTAATCGGAGGGCTGCAGATTACTCCTTGGAGTTCCAAACCCTGGCAGCAGAGAGTGGCTGGAACAAGCCAGCCCTGATGACCACGTTTCATCAAGGACTCAGTGTCGAGGGCCAGAGGGAGTTGGTGTGTTGAGACACCGCCATGACCCTGGATAACCTCATTTCCACAGCCACCACCCTGTATAACCCACTGCAGAGCAGACCAACCAGCGTTCCTTCACCGGACCGGTTGGAGGACCCTGAGCCCATGGTCCTGGGCCCCCTACGCGTGTCGACCCAGGAGAGGGAACGGCGAGACACTCTTTACCTGTGTTACTACTGCGGGGGGAGCAGTCACACCATGCGACGCTGCCCAAACAGGCCTTCAGCTACTCCACATGTCAGGGCTGGTCTCCAGAACCACACCCCGGTGTACGCGGTGAGTAGCGACATTCCTATTAAGCCACGTGAATTCACAGCCCCAGTTCAAATTGTCTCTCAGGACAATGTTTTTTTCCTTCTCAGCTCTCCTCAACTCAGGAGCCAGTTTCATGGACCGAGCCATCGCCAAGACCCACGGCATGCCCTTACATGAAATGAGGTCTCCCTTCAGGATCAAGGCCTTGGATGGTGCATAGTAGGTCTGCTTCATGAAGAGACCATCTCCTTAGATGGTTAGACTGGATGCACCTCCATGACCCCATCATCTGCTGGAGAGAGCGAGAGCATCTCAGATGGTCACCCTTTTTTTTAAGAACTGTCTCAAACTCAAGGTATGCCCAGTGCTCATGGCTCGGGGAGAAAACCCGAGACCCATGTACATGTCCAAGTACCTGTGGAATGCCAGAATTTAATGGAGGTTTTTGATAAAAAGAAGGCTGAGGGACTACCTCTGCACAGGCCTTTGGACTGTGCCATAGATCTTCTGCCAGGTTGCACACCTCCCAGAAATAAATTTTATTCCCTTTCTCTGTCTGAAGCTATGGAGGAGTACATCCAAGAAAACTTGGCTCAGGGCCATATCCAGCACTCCTCATCACCCACCTCAGCCGGATTCTTCTTTGCTGAGAAGAAGGGAGGCGGCCTCTGGCCATTTATTGATTATAGAGGCTTAACCAAGGTCACGGTGAGGTATCCATACCCCCTTCCCCTTGTTCCATCAGCCCTGGAACAGCTCTGGAGAGCCAGGGTGTTCACCAAGTTGGTTCTGTGAAGTGCTTATAATATCATCCGTATCAGGGAGGGGGACGAGTGAAAGACTGTGTTCAGCACAACTCCAGGCCACTATGAATACCTGGTTATGCTGTATGGCCTGGCTGCAGCCCCAAGTGTGTTTCATTTACATTTACATTTACGTTTATGGCATTTAGCAGACGCTCTTATCCAGAGCGTCTTACAATAGTGCTTAGTCATTAACTTTGAATATCCAATGCTAAGGCTGGTAGAATTGAATTCAAGGTACTTTGAGCTATGAAGTCCCAGAACCCAAGTATTCCTAAACTACACAAAACCTGTGAAAATTCAACATCTCATATACAAGGTTCTCAGAGATTTGCTGGGAAAATGTATTCTCACTTGATGACATTTTAATCTTTTCCCCAGATCTTGCCACCCATGTTCACCACGTTCGTCAAGTCTTGCTTCGGCTGCTCCAGCACCAGCTCTATGTTAAAAGAGAAAAGTGTCAGTTCTATCAGTCACACATTGAATTCCTGGGATACCATATTGGAACTGAAGGGATCACCATGAATTAGCAGAAGGTCAAGGCTATCACCCAATGGAAACACCCCAACATGGTGAGAGGCCCCTCTCACTGACCTCTTAAAGAAGGGGCCTAAGACCCTAAGGTGGAAACTGAAGGCCGACTGAGTGTTTCAGCATCTGTAGGAGGCCTTCATCTTGGCTCCAATCTTACGTAAGCCAGGACCCAAACTTCCCTTCATAGTTGAGGTTGATGCCTCCAGTCAAGAAGCAGGTGCCATCCTGTGCCAGAGACAAGGCCAACAGGCCAAGCTCCATCCAGTGGCCTACTAAGTTTTCCCCCTCTGAGCGAATCTATGATGGGAGAGATCGTGAACCACTGGCAATCAAGCTTACCTTGGAGGAAAGGAGGCACTGGCTGGAGGGAGCAAAACACTCTGTGACAATCTTCACAGACCACAAGAACCTTGAATATATCAAAGCTGAATTCACATCAAGCCAGGTGAGCCATATTCTTTGCATGGTTTAATTTTATTCCCTCCTACAGACCCGAAACCAAGAACAGGAAGGCAGATGCCCTGTCTCGAATTCACAAGCCTGAGAAGGAAACCATGGAACTAGAGCCAATCTTCTCTGAGTCTAGATTTCTCCAAGCTATAGTCTGGAAACTCGACCAAAAGATCCAAGAGCAACAACCCGCCAGAGGTATTGTCCAGTGCTTTCCCGGCAAACTGTTCGTGCCCACATATCTGCGCAGCCCTCTCATCACCTGGGCACACACCTATCCAGGAACGGGACATCCCGGCACACGATGCACTTGCAAGCTCCTACAGGCTAAGTACTGGTGGCCCTGTATGAACATAGATATTTATATAACATAGAAATTTGTCTCATCATGCTCTGTCTGCTCCCAAGTTCCCATGCACCTTGCTGGCAGGTAAGCTGTGGCCTAAACCCATACCAGAGAGGCCATGGTCACACCTCTCAATAGATTTTCTCACTGATCTGCCTTAGTCACCTGGCAAAACTGCCATTTTTGTCATTGTTGATTGCTTTTCAGAAGCTGTAAGATTTATTCCCTTGACAGGCCTACCCATTGCCCTGGAAACTGCAGAGACCTTGTTCCAAGAAGTCTTCAGCTTTTACGGCCTCCCAGAGGACCTTGTCAGTAACAGAGGCAGTTCTAGTTTACCTCTCGTTTACCTCTCTACCTGGATTGCCTTCCTAGAGAAGCTCAGTGTTACAGTAAGCTTAATCTCTGGTTTTCATCCCCAGGTTAACAGCCAGGCAGAGCATGTCAACCAGGAGCTGGTGAAGTTTCTCTGGCTATATTGCCAGTATCGGCCCCAAGACTGGACATGCTATCTTCCCTGGGCCGAGTACACTCAAAAC
The DNA here is from genome assembly GCA_028566355.1 of Doras micropoeus. Taxonomy (NCBI): domain Eukaryota; kingdom Metazoa; phylum Chordata; class Actinopteri; order Siluriformes; family Doradidae; genus Doras; species Doras micropoeus. The sequence goes on along the minus strand of JAOUQY010154633.1, from coordinate 2,325 downwards.
TCTGGGTCATCAGCCTCCCCTATACCCATCAATTCATGGTTTCAGAAGAGTGAAAGGGTCTGGGCCCTCACTCATCAAAGTTTGTCACGAGCTATAAAAAGCGAGGAACTACTCCAATCCACCAGCTAGGGAACAAAGTATGGGTTTCCATCAAGGCCTTGGGCAACCCCATGGGCATCAATAAGCTAAGTCCCAGGTACATTGGTTCCTTTCCTATCATAAAATGCATTAACAAAGTCTCTTACAGGGTCCAGATGCCACGCCACAGCAAGATTCACCCCACCTTTCACGTGAGCACCCTCAAGCCAGCTCAAACCGGACCCCTGAACCAGGAGGGCAAGACCAGCACCGGGAACCAGCTCAGGACAGAGGATGACACCTACACAATTAAGGAAATCCTCAACTCAAGAAAATGTCAAGGCACTATGCAGTATCTGGTGGCCTGGGAGGGGTACAGCCCAGAAGAGAATTCCTTGGTGGCAGCCAGGAACATTCTCGACCCCTCCTGGTCCATGAATTCCATGCCAGGTATCTCCACAAGCCTGCCCCATGCAAACCAAATTTCTCTTTATCCTTGCTTCACGTGTTTTGTGTGTTGTGACCTTACATTTGTTTGTTTTGCCACCCAATTTCTGGTTCCCAGAGTATTCTATGCTACCCTCCCGGTTATGGCATTAGACTCTCAGTTTATGGACTCTTTCTACACCCTGGACTTTGTAAATAGAGAGTGTTTCACTGTGGTTGGTTTTGCATCACGATTCAGTTATTTCCCTGCTTTGTTCATGTGTTTTTGGTATTCTGCTGTGAATAAAGAAATATACTGCATTTGGCTCCTATATGTGTGGGATCATTACATTATATTTAACAGTTACTATTTCTTATTGTCATGAATAACAATGACTTACTATTTTAAACCCTATCAGTGATGGTAATAGAAAATAGACATTTTTTTTTCTGAAACAAGATAAATCGCGTTGGTCATACATCATGCAGAGAAGTTAGTTCATGCTTTTAATATTAGATTAGATGATTATAAAACACACAGCTGGATGTTCAGCTGTATCCAAAACAGACTGTATAAGAAGTATGTTGTTTGTACATTTAACATACATAGTTCTAATCAGTAAGGATCAAAACACCAGGATTGTGTTCAAGACCACCTTGCCAACGCTGAGTCAAGACAAGGACCATAGCCAATTGAGTGCAAGTCAAAACAGAGTACTGGGGGGTGGTGGTTTCAGGGGACCAAGACAAGACCAACACCACACCACACGAGTCCATGTCAAGACTGACAGCAGATACACAAGATGTATTATTTGCTGGTTGTGGTTTCTTCCTAAACTGACATCGATTTCTCTTAATTATTTTCTAAAATTTATTAAAATAATGCATCTTCTTTAGTATTTTCATTTTATACACATAAGTACACAGGTCATACAGTACATAGAACACGTTAAATATAATCCATTTTTCTAGCAAGAACTGCAGTATAATTCTATTCTATATCATTGCATTGGGGGTTAGGGAGCATATGTGAGCTAAATAAAGGGGTTTGCTGATTATACAAAAAGTACCCATTTTGTAACTTTTAAAGATGTAAAGTTCACATGTAAAGAGCTGCAATAAAAGCATATTTCTTTTGATTTCAGCACACAGCTGGTAAATACATTGCGTTAAATCCTACAATGTGTTTTGGCTCATGCAAAGTTCTGTGCATTACATGTAATTGTGCTGTTTTTTTTTTTTTACATAAAAAGATAAAATATTTTGAAACATAGGCGCTTGAAATTTATAGGCACTGTCACCCAGAAATTTGTAAGTATTTCTTCATGTAAATGATATTATGGTCTTTGGGTGGTGAATATTTTGAGTCTTCCTAGGCCAAGACAAAAACAAATAAAATCTCACCAAATCTTATGGTAAGGTTGAGATTACAGATCTGTGAAGAGTGCATTAATATAAATCTTTGATTTGTCAAGCAGCCTGTCCAAGAAAGTGTATTAATCAGAGTCCAGAATCCAAAAGTCTTATGGTATAATATCTCAGGATTCATCTTGCACTCTGTGGTCTATAAATAATAAATTCTTGGCATCAACAGTAAAGTGAAAGTAAAGTTAAAATGGTGTTAGCAAATTTTCCAGTGTTGCACACTCTTTCACTCTCTTTCACTTTAAATCAAACATACAAGTGGACAACAGTCAATAGAGCATTGTGGCTAAACTGACATTTGTTTTTTCCACTGTAATGTTGTTATGATTGTGTGACAGTGGACTCAAGTGCAGAGGACGCCGGCCCAGGGAAACTGGGTTCAGCGTCAAGATGTTT
>JAOUQY010154380.1:0-10580 GCA_028566355.1 Doras micropoeus | reverse complement strand
ATCTCCACATCATTGCATTCAGTTTTTATTCACAATTTGTTTAGTGTCCCAACTTTTTTGGAATCCGGGTTGTAAGACAGCTGCTACATAAAAAGTGGCGAGCCAGCCAGGAGCAGTTTTGGGCTCTTCATACGTGGAAGTGGAACGGTTTAGCATTTTGTTGCAGTTCTCACTGAGCACTGATATTATCTACAGACAAAATAGAGGTTGTTCAGTTCGAAAATATTAAAATACCCAACTCAGTCTTAGTAGGAGGGTTAACTGGTGATGAGGGAAACAAAGAGGTTATGGAATACTTGGAGCAGTTTGGTTCTATAGGAAGAGTTGTTAAAGTAACTAGCAAGGAAACTCAGTTCAAAGACACAGCTATAGTAGAATTTGCCACAGGGGAACCTATTCAGCTCCTTCGGGATAACTTGCCATGTGAAAGGCCCAGGCGTAACCCAAATGTCACTTATCACTTTCAGCTCCTGTCTGAGCTGTATGTTGCTGAAAAAATTTCAAGCATAACTCATTTTTACTTAACTGAACTGAAGGGCATTGCTAAACTAAGTGGGACAGACTTTGAGAAGCTCTTGGTAGATGAGCTAGCTAGAATCCAGGAGTCTACTAAAAGTCAGCTTACATTTGAACCAGGTGAATCAGACATTGGCTGTGACCCACAGTCTGTTAGGAACACAGCCATTAAGCCATTGACTACTGACAACCAAACTCCACTTAGAGATGGCACGGATACGACTCACCCTCATAAACGTGACTCACTTCCCATGGTGTTAGGTGCAGAGGCATTGTCCTTACAATCAAAACAAACCCTCTGCATACCCTCCGATCAGCTTGCCACTCCTGAAGTCCAAAGGGTGGTAGTTGAGCATGTCATTAAGAGCAATGACATATCTTCTCAGTACCATGGTCATGTCAAACTTAGGCCTTTCTCAGGGAAGACCCCTTGCCTTTACTTTGAGTCAAATTAGGACACATGGCAAAACAACGTCGAATTCTACCTTACAGATGCCACTGTGTCTGATAAACATGCTGTCAGAAAAATAGTTGAAAGCCTTCTCCCTCCTGCTTCCAACATTGTGAAACAATGTTTGCCTAGCTCTACCCTGCACGACTATCTTAGCTTACTTGACTAAGCATATAGTATTGTTGATGATGGGTATGAGCTGTTTGCCAAGTTTTTAAACACCAATCAAAACTCTAGTGAGAAACCTTCTGAATATTTGCAGCGCTTGCAGACAACCATGAGCAAAGTCATTAAAAGGGGTGGTATTGCTGCTAGTGGTTCTGAATGCCAGCTTCTTAAGCAATTCTGTAGGGGTTGCTGGAATAATAGCTTAATAACCAGTCTTCAGCTTGAACAAAGAAAAAAACACCCACCCTCATTCCCCGAGCTACTCCTTCTGCTGCATACTGAGGAGGATCGGCAAGCTGCTAAATCCAGCCGAATGAAGCAACACTTGGGTGTTCCCAGAGCCAAAGCCCAAGTGAACTCTTTTATGGTGGACGAACATGCCACTGATGAGATGGACATAGCAGCTACTCCAGATAAGACATTGTCACATAGAGAACGCAGGTTGGAAAAACAACTTGCAAAGTTGCAAGCCCAGATAGCTTCCTTGAAAGCGTTAAGTCAAACTCCTTCTAAGCAGAGTAAGAAACTGAAGTCTAAACCCGAGGTGTCCAGTGAGGAATGTCTTTCGTACTCAGGTGAACTGAAACTTACAAAGAAGCCTCGCCCCTGGTACTGTTTTAGGTGTGGCGAGGATGGACACATTGCACCTTCATGCAGTAATGAACCAAACCCCAAACTAGTTGAGGTGAAATGCAAAGAGTATAAACAAAGGCAACAGGCATGGGATGAGCAATTTGGTGGTACTTTAAACTGAATTCAGTTCCTGTGGAGGGACTACCAGGAACTGAAACTAATTTTGAATGTCCCAAACAAAAGGCTCAGTCTAAAGCCTCCATTCATTCCCACAAGGTAGATACTCAAGCCCGACTACCTAAAGGGCTAGTAGGACAGAAATGTATAGCCAATGTCACTGTTTTGGGGGTCAATAGCAACTGCCTCCTCTGCACTGGGTCTCAAGTGACCACAATATCTGCTTCTTTCTACCACAACAATCTATCAGAGCACCCCATTCAGCCCATTGATTGCTTGACTGTCGAAAGTGCAAATGGTCAGGATGTTCCCTACTTGGGCTATGTACCCCTCAGCCTTAAGTTTCCAGAGGACTTCAAGCCGAGCCTGAAGTTTCTACTTTAGCATTAGTAGTCCCAGACTTGCGTGCTAACAGTGACTTACCTGTGTTGATTGGTACAAATACCCTGGATGTCTTGTATGATGAACACTGTCATGGGAAAAACCCAAATGACTTGACAGCTGAAATGACAGCTTCAATTGTATGCCTCAGGGGGTCACCAATGCCCCAAGTACCTTCCAACATTTGATTTAAAGGTGCATGGGTAACCTTAATCTAAAGGAAGTACTGGTTTTGCTGGATGACATCATTGTCTTTTCAAGCACCCTAGAGGAACATGAAACTCGGCTTCTACATATCTTCCAACAATTAAGAAAGTATGGCTTAAAACTTTCCCCAACCAAGTGCCATTTCTTCCAAAGCTCAGTGCGTTATTTAGGACACATCGTTTCCAGCAAAGGTGTAGAGACAGATCCTGAGAAAGTGGATGATCTCCATACTTGGCCAAGACCTCAGACTCTCAGTCAACTGAAATCCTTCCTAGGCTTTGCAGGCTACTACCGTCACTTTGTGGAAGATTACTCAAAATAGTCAAACCCCTGAATGATCTCACCAAGGGATACCCACCTTACAGGAAAGGTAGAAAGGCAACACTTTGCTCTAAAGGGTAATTCAACCCCAAAACACCTTTTGCTGACAGGTGGACACCTGCTTGCCAGGGAGCTTTCGAGGCAGTCATTGAAAAACTCACTTCCTCACCAGTACTTGGATTTGCTAATCCAAAATTACCATATGTTCTTCACACAGATGCAAGCACTTCTGGTTTAGGAGCTGCTTTATATCAAGAGCAAGCTGGTGAGGTGCGGGTCATTGCCTATGCCAGTAAAGGGCTTTCACCCAGCGAAAAATGGTACCCCACCCATAAGCTGGAATTTCTAGCTCTGAAATGGTCCATAACAGAGAGATTTCAAGACTATCTCTATGGTAATTCATTCATGGTTGGAACTGATAACAACCCATTGAGATATTGATGCTGCTAGTTATCGCTGGTTAGCTGCGCTTTCCACTTTCTATTTTAACATCAAGTATCGGGGAAGAACAACAAAGATGCAGATGGACTGTCCAGACATCCTCATGACATGCTGGCTAATGACCCTGTTTCTCTCGAGGAAAGAGCAACTTAAACAATTCACCTCCCACCATCTGTCTTCCTCTGGTGATCACACAAAATTGTCAGCAGAAACAATCAATGCTTTATGTAACCGCCATTTCCTAAGTGGAATTGACCAGTCCCTGCCATCTATAACTCTGGTGGAATCCCTTGCTCTCCACGGTGACGCAATCCCAGATGAGTATGGGGAAGAGAACGCAGTAGGTATGTCTACCATTCCCACCTTCAGTGAGGCAGAACTCCAACAATATCAGAGGTCTGATCCAGTCATTAAACGTATAGTCAACCTGTTGGAAGAAAGGGGGGAAGCAAATCCCCATGTCGACCCTGACCTTTTGGAGCTTAAGTTAATGTGAACTTGCCAGATGGAAAAGGACATCACACATCACATCACCAGTTTGTGGTCCCAAAGTCTCTAAGGCCAATAGTTCTTACATGCCTCCATGATAATATGGGGCATATGGGTCAAGAGAGGACCCTTGACTTGGCCAGAGCCCGGTTTTATTGGCCCAAGATGGCCACTGATGTAGAGAAGAAAATCTAAACATGTGGCTGTTGCGTCCGAAGGAAGACACCACCCGAAAAATCAGCATCTCTTGTGAATATCCAAACAACTCACCCCATGGAGCTGGTATGCATGGACTATTTATCCCTGGAACCTGACAGTCACAACACCAAAGATATCTTGGTAATCACAGACCATTTTACTAAGTATGCAGTTGCCATTCCAACAAAAGATCAGAAGGCTACAACAGTTGCAAAGTGTCTTTGGGAGCAGTATTTTGTGCATTATGGCTTTCCAGAGTGACTGCTTAGTGACCAAGGGAGAGATTATGAGTCGCAACTTATCAGAGAGCTTTGTACCTTGACTGGTATCACCAAAGTACGCACAAGCCCCTATCACCCCAGAGGGAATCCGGTTGACAGGTTCAACCGCACTCTTCTTGGTATGTTAGGAACCCTGAAGGATAAAGAAAAACACCATTGGCGTGACTATGTAAAGCCTTTAACTCATGCCTATAACTGTATCAAGAATGAAGTTACTGGTTTTAGTCCGTATGAGATGCTCTTTGGACGCCAACCAAGATTACTTGTGGATATTGCATTTTGCTTGCCCATTAAAGATGGTGCTCCAAGATCTCACTCCCAGTATGTGAGAAATCTAAAAGCGCGCCTCGAGGAGAGTTACCGGATTGCCACCGGGAACTCACAGAAAACGGCCGATCGAAATAAACGCAGGTTTGACAAAGCAGTGAGGGAGTCAACATTAGGGGAAGGTGACCGAGTGTTGGTAAGGAATGTGCGGTTGCGGAACAAACACAAGCTTGCTGATAAGTGGGAGTCCACTGTCTACAAAGTTTTGAAAAGGATGGGAGACTTGCCTGTCTACACAGTGCAGTCATTGAATGGGGATGGTCCCATCAGAACCCTACATAGGGCTCTCTTGCTCCCTTGTGGTGATTTGTCTGAAACAGAGGAAATTGAACCATCTAAGCCAAAGGTCTCCCGGCCAAGGACCAGAAGTAGTAAATCTCAACCCTCCGAGGAGCATTCAGAATCTGATTATGACTCAATTTGTCTTACTCAGTTGTCTGCCATCCCAGAGGAAAGGTTTGTTCAAGTATGTGAAATTCCAAGAAGGCAGCAACCGATTGTAACTCCAATAATGGATGGCTTACTGACCATGCCAAATGCCCCTTTGCTCTTACAACCACAGGGTGATACCCAGACAGACTATTTTCCTGTGGTGTTTGAAGAGCGTCCAGTGGAAACACCTCCCGAGACGGTCGAAGGAGAAAGACCAGAAATTATGGAGGAGCAAGTACAAACTGAGGAAGGCATTACCTTACTGGATGTAACAAACTTAACTCCAGCTGTTGTTGAAGGAGACAATGTATCTTCCATCCCTTCTGAAGATCCTGGTGGTGAAGCAGTTGTTCAAGTTCAACCAAACACTGAGCAGACTGAAGCACCCACCTCTGAAACAGTTGATGGAAATGAGGAAGGAGAGAATCCTAATGATGGAGAGATGTGATCTGAGAGACAACGACAACCACCAGATCGTCTCCATTACATTTGGTTTGGGAAACCCTTCATATCCTTTGCACAAAGCTTCTTGGACAACTTCAACCAAGCACTAGATGCCTTTGGTGATTATGATATTCCTGCTATTAGGTCCTTTAAACTAGATCCCCGCTTAGTGCATGAAGGGACTCATGCAGAGTCAAGGGGGGAGGGTGTAACCCATATGAAATATGGAGCTATTAAAATCCCATATACCATTTAGAAACATAGCATGTAGCACGAAAAGAGGGCACCATACACTCTCCATGCTTCTATATTGTTAGAAGTGGTTTCTGCCATTTTTTTTTTTTTAAGAATGAGTCCTATGTGCATCATGCTGCTTCAGCTGAAAGATTCCCGTATTTCAGCTGTAAATCCTGAAGGGAAATAGTTTCCATCGAGTATTTGATGTTTAAAGAGAGCTCTGATTGTTTTTTTTTTCCCTAGAGCCAGAGAATGAGTCTGGAAGTTTCTGTGATGGCGAGCCCAGCCCAGTAAGACTGCTGATGGTTGTAGAAGCGGTGTGGCCTACTGTACGACTGCCTGCAGAAGAACGTTTGAGCTATCTTCACTTGCTTATGCAACAGCAGATAAGATCTTAAGCATACTAATTATCCGACCTGGGTAGACAGGTCTTAGACTTACTACAGCAGTGAGTACAATTCCTGTGCTACATCGACTCGAGGATACAAACTGAACTCTACCTCAGGTCTGGGACTCCACCTATTAGATGCACATTTTGTCCTTTCACTAGAAGGAACTTTTCTTATTTAAAAAATTATTTAATTCGTTTGAGAGAGCTCTATTTTCTTTTGTTTTACTTTACAAAGTTGGCTCCGAATGTGAAAATTGTTGTGATGCAATAAATGTGTTATTCCTTCCACTTCCTGTCAAGTCTTCTCTGATTGTCTTCTCTTCGCTGATCGAACCTAGTTAAATGTTAGTGGCACTTTTGTTACTCCTCTTTAGTAAGACAGGTGCTACATTGGGTTTTGACTTCAAGTTGACGTTTGGTTTTGACAGCAAACTGATATTGGGTTTTGACATCAAACTGACGTTGGATTTTGACATCAAGCCTACTTAGGGTTTTGACATGAATCCGATGTTGGGTTTTGACATCAAGCCAACGTTGGGTTTCGCCATCAAGCAGACGTAGCATTTTGACATCAAACTGACGTTTTGTTTTCACATCAAACTGACATTGGGTTTTGACACCAAGCTGATATTGGGTTTTGACATGAAGCTGATGTTTGGTTTTGACAACAAACTGATGTTGGGTTTTGACATCAAAGTGACATTGGATTTTGACAGCAAGCTGACGTTGGGTTTTGACAACAAACTGACATTGGGTTTTGACATCAAAGTGACATTGGATTTTGACAGCAAGCTGATATTGGGTTTTGACATCAAACTCACATTGAGTTTTGTCATTATGCTGATGTTTGGTTTTGACATGAATCCGATGTTGGGTTTTGATATCAAGCTGATTTTGGGTTTTGACATCAAGGTGACGTTCAGTTTTGAAATCAAACCAATGTTGGGTTTTGACATCAAGCTGACATTTGATTTTGACAGCAAACTGATATTGGGTTTTGACATCAAACTGACATTGGGTTTTGTCATTAAGTTGATGTTGGTTTTTTACATCAATCCAAGGTTGGGTTTTGACATCAAGCCGACGTTGGGTTTTGACATCAAACTGATGTTTGGTTTTGACACCAAGCCAACGTTGGGTTTTTACACTAAGCTGATTTGTGGTTTTGACATTAAGCTGATGTTGGGGTGTGACACCAAGCCGATGTTGGGTTTTGACACTAAGCTGATTTGGGGTTTTGACATCAAGTTGATGTTGAGTTTTGAAATCAAACCGATGCTGGGTTTTGACACAAACCTGCTATTGGGTATTGACATCAAGGTGACGTTGAGTTTTGAAATCAAACCTACATTGGGTTTTGACATCAAGCTGAAGTTTGGTTTTGACAACAAACTGATATTGGGTTTTGACAGCAAGCTGACATTGGGTTTTGTCCTTAAGCTGATGTTGGGTTTAGACATCAAGCTGACGTTGGCTTTTGACATCAATCTGATGTTGGGCTGATGTTGGGTTTTGACACCAAGCTGCTATTGGGTTTTGACATCAAGGTGTCGTTGGGTTTTGACATCAACCCAGCATTGGGTTCGGACATCAAGCCAACTTTGGGTTCTGACATCAACCCAACATTGGGTTTTGACATCAAGCCGACATACGGTTTTGACATGAATCCGACATTGGGTTTTGACATCAAGCCGACGTATGGTTTTGACATGAATCCGACATTGGGTTTTGACATCAAGCCAACGTAGCATTTTGACATCAAACTGACATTGGGTTTTCACATCAAGCTGACATTGGGTTTTCACATCTAGCTGATGTTGGGCTGACGTTGGGTTTTGATGTCAGGCTGACGTTGGGTTTTGATGTCAACCCGTTTTTTATTTTCAACAAAAATACAATATCTGTCAACTTTGGTTGGTTGGTTGTTATCCTGTGTTCACAGAAGCAGAGTTTCATCTGTAACTAAATGTCATAAATGTAAATGTAACTAGCAATCTATTTCATCTCTTCTAACCATCTAATCTGCTACAAGGATCAGTACCGTGTTACCCATCCATTTTGTTCTGTTGGCTTTGGTCACAGCCCAACACAGCAGCCCATTATGCAAGGCAGATTTTGCATGTTTCTGCAAGTGTAGACTGTACCATCCACACTTGACAACCTTGCTACTAGCTTGGTGGAGAGCTTCCTTTCTTATCTCTTGGGCCATGTCCCTTGCTGTCAGAATTGAGGCTTCAATTGACTCCATAGTGCAGAGACCAGCCTCTATCAGTGCTTGAATCTAATCTTTGGCTTTTGTGCACAGCTGGTATGTAGTCCTCATGCTCAAGGAAATTTGGACACTGGCAGTTCAGACTGAACACAGCATAATTTAAGGAGGCAGAGGGTGCTAAAGAAACCGAGGGAAGACATGCAGTGCAACTGAGTGAGTAACTTGGCTGGAGTGCAACTGGCAGCACAAGGGTAACAGAGATTGCACATTCTCAGAGATCCTGCTGAGCAACAAAACACTCCAGCTATTCTGAACATCATGGGGTATAAGGTAACAAGTTAATCTAGCAGCTGAACACCCTAAGCTGGCAGGTCACAGACTCAAAGGTGGGCAGACTCACCAAATAGGAAGAAAGAAGATGGGGCATGAAAATATTTATAGCAAATACATTGTCATGCCATGACTTTATTAAAGAGTTACATGCATGTACATGCATCCATACAAGTATTAGAAATGTCTTTAGAGTTTACACACTCTGCATCTTGGCTGATGTTAAAATGCTGAAAGAGTCTATGCAATTCAATTAAATTGTATTTGTATAATAATGTTCAATGCATTTTAGACTGCAATTTTTGTGCTCACAGTCCTCATGCACTGTCCTCACCTATGCCTCTCATCAGCTGTTATTAGCCAGAGTTACTCAGCTATACATCACTGCATACACCTTACGATTTTTAAATGTTTAAAATATTATACAACATAGTATAAGTGTCCTGCACCAGAGCAAGAGGACAGAGATCTCGCCAGTCTTTAGGTCACAATCTGAGCCCTGAAACTCAGATTTCTCTTCATACCAACTAGACATTTTGCAGCTCTGTATCAGCATTACCATTTGTATGAGCTTGATGCAGTTTTTCAGACAGACACAGAAAGTAACTAAGACAATTCTTTGCATTTAAAATCTCTAAACCATTTCACATATTAGTCACCTCATTTACCCTACCAAGCCTACCCTTCCATCGAGGTTCTTGTGATGCCGCAGGGGAAGGTGAGGACACAGGTTTGTACTGGGCTGTGTTTGTACTATGGCAGGATCTTACAAGAGCTGTGCATAATCAATTGCCCTTAAAAAATCAACATACAGAACCAATGCTGTAAAGAAAAGTGGGCCAAAAGTTCTCCAAAACAATTCAAGAGCCTAATAAAATCCTACATTAAATATTTACCTCAGGTTAAAAGTGGGTCTACATGTCCCACCTGGTTTCTGAATAACTACATATCGAAATCAGGTTTTTTGGGGTTTTTTTTGTCATTTGAGGTTATTTGTTCAATTAGGACCACACAAGTGTTATTCAGGTTTATTGAAAAATATTTTCCCATGACGGTATGCTGCATAGGTCAGTCATCTGGAGGCTGAAGTAAAACACTACATATGCAAGTGAGGATCAGGTTCATGATATTAGAATATAAATATAAATTAAATTACTTTAGCTCTCTGGCCAGGCTTTCCAAGCTTTCACTGGAGTGCAGGGTTGCCAGGTCACACTAGGTCCACATCACAAAAACTGCACAGACCTCAGTCTAGCACAAAAGGTTCAAATATTTGAAAGGAAGGTGCATTTTTTGAGTAAGCAATTTAAAAAAAACTCGGTTTAACTGTTGTTTCTCATTAAACAACGTGAATTGCAGTTTCTATTATTTTTTTACACCACAAGGTGGCCCCCTATGACTGTCTAACACATAAACCTTCTGCCCAAATGATAATAGTGTGCCTGTGTTTACCCGATCCGCTTCTCCTGCCTGATTTGCCTTCACGACTCTACTCAATGCCTAAGCGTCATTCACAATATTACCATTTTGTGACATTTTCTGATAACTCGTTTCGCCGTTTTTAAAAGTATATTCACTTTGTTTGTAACAGCATCAAATACCACAGAAAATTATCTGCTAGTAGCTAGTATATTTTACTCGTAGCTAGTATATTTTACAGCGGAATCCCCTGCACACAGATCGGGTAACTGCAGTTGGCTTTTTGCACCCTGGCGCCCCCTGCTGGTCCCGATATGTTGGCACATTTGCACCAAATTTATCATAGCTTGTAAATTTGAACTTAGTATAATGTTATATCAAAATGTCATACAGATTTTACAGAAGAGCATTAGGTAAATGAGTAACTCAAATGTAATAAAATGCATATTGTTAATTTATTATCTATAAGTAAAACATCTGTAACACTTCATTTAAGGACCACATACAGTGTATATACAGGGGTTAGACAATGAAACTGAAACACCTGTCATTTTAGACCACAATAATTTATTAGTATGGTGTAGG
>JAOUQY010154346.1:0-10589 GCA_028566355.1 Doras micropoeus | reverse complement strand
CCCTACACCATACTAATAAATTATTGTGGTCTAAAATGACAGGTGTTTCAGTTTCATTGTCTAACCCCTGTATATGCTTATTATATATGGTTATATAATGCTTGTTCTTCAGAATATCATAGAAACATCTGACTAAAAACACTGAAGCAGCAAACTTTGTGAAAACCAAAATTTGTGTCAGTTTTGTGTCAGTTTTGACCACGACTATATACGTACGTTGTGCCCTGTAATGAATGGTTTCCAATCTAAGGTGTATTTCAGGCCCACTGTTCCCATGATAGTCTCCATATCCTCTGTGACCCTGACCAAGATTAAGCCGATACTGAATATGAATGAATGAAAATCATTTCTGGCTTCATATATTGAAAGACATGACTGATTTTTCTAATGCAATTCTGTATGGTATAATTACAAAAGAAGGTGAATGGTTTGATGAAATGGTTGGATCCAAAGGAAAATGTCCCAGGGACTGTGGCTAATATTTCCTTTCAGATCTTGAACTGGATATAACACTTCTGTATTTTTTTTTCTTCTAGTTGAAGGTTATTCCTTTCCTTACTAACTCCCCCTTCTTTCTCTCACTGACTTGTCTTGTAGCACCCTGCATTAATATTCTTTTTAGATTTTCAATTAAAATAGAGAAAAAAGGCTCCCATCTTCAAGCCATGCTTGTGATTTCCCATCACAATAGATGAGGCTCTAATCGTCTGTGGTAATGTGCTGATCTTTCCGTTACTTTAGCTGTGCCCTCTGATGCTGCTCAGCAAAGGTTGTGATTGTTCAAAGCTCATGCTGCTTCTCTTACCTTACATACATCCAAATTATCCTTTATGAAGATACCTACTTCTGCCTTTTGATGTAGTAAACTGTACAGGAACATTCCCTGCCAAGAAATATTTCAATATTCCAAATTGTGACAGAGTGATGTGGAGATGGGAGAGTTATTAGTGTCATAATGCGTGAGAGGAGATTTTCACAGGGGCCACGATGATCAACATGAACCTCAATAAACATGTTTGCAGTCATTAACTACCAAAATTAAGACCTGGGACTGAATTAAGTTCCATTATTTACACCTGAAGACCAGGTGTCAGTGACTTATCAGTAACATTATCAACGGCTGTCTTTATGTTGTCATTATGTTTTTGCTCATTTAAAGGGCCTTATTCCTAGTTATAGTTTGAGAAAACGTTGGTCAATACAGGTGTATTTTGTGAAATACCACATCTGTAAAGTATGTAGAAATGTATATTATAAATCTTTAGTTTTGTCAGGTCTGTGTCCAGTTCACAATAAGACTTAATGAGACCAGAATCCCTCACAGTCTACTAACCTGAACACCGCAAACTCAGAACTTGAATCTCCCAGCTGCCACATTCAAGTTCACAGAGATTCTGATTTCACACATTTGGACTCAATCACACACACACACACACACACACACACACACACACACACACACACGTCAGCTGTCTGTTTACTTTGCTCCATGCATTCTTTCATGTAGTGTTCCTTCCTGTCAAGTCCAAGCCGTTCATTTTTTTGCTGTATCTGATTTCCGTGTTTTGACCCTAGCTAGTTTTTATTTATTTATTTATTTTGTCTGTAGATTCCCTGAATTTCTGCCTGCTTTTGACCATGAGTTTGCTGGTTTTAATAAATGCTGTAGTCTCCAGTCTCTTGCCTATGACAACTTTTCTACATGTATATACTATAAAGTCAAACAGTAATAAACATATTTAACATAAGAGTCCTGGGATAAGCAGAGGACAGGCTTTATGATTACCACAAGTTCTTAGCTACAAATTAACAAGTTCTGTATGATATAATATAGCTTTATAACACTGGCCTTAACAGTTGGTGGTACCATAATTTGTTTGTACAAACTCAAATCTAACACTTTCACATTGACTCTGTTTTTACCACAAAGATATTGTATTTTGGTAAAGAGCATTACCAGTTCTTTCTTGTGACAAACTATACACTTTACTGCATATAAACTGTGCAGTCTCTTTAACCTCCGGATTTCTCTGATTCAGCTTCTTCCCTTTTCCTTAAAGGGCTGTTATTCTGAACAGAAGCACTTGTCCTTCTGCCATGGCTATTCCCTGAGATCATCTGACAAGTTTCACCTGGAGCCTGAATCGAAGATGCACTTATCCCTTTGAGTGAGAGCTTAGCACTGATATTTAACACTAGATTCACAAAAGCTACGATTTTTTTCATAAGAGAAACTGAGTTCTCAATGCCCCACTCCCCTGCAGTGATACACTTAGTGCCCGTTGTTATGATAACGACCCATTTCGCGTCTAAATCCCCTCACCCAAACTCCTGACACACTTAGACTTAGCAGTCAGACTGATCTTAGTACGATATATTTCAGGTTTTCATATAGAGATTCAGAATTCTGCTCGTCATCATTTTTATCACATCAGAGAGTGCAGATGCGGTTTCACTTTCAAATTACAGAAAACAAGAAAAATAAATATCATTGATAATTATAAATATAGCTTTATAGCTAATAGTTGCTTTTGCAAGAAATAGAAACAGGAATAGTCTGTGTGTTGTGTGCAGGTGTGTGTGAGTGTGTGTGCTAAAATATTATTGATATTTCTGTGTGACAGTGTAACAGTGTCCTTCAAGAGTAAGTGCAGAAGTTCTCTTTGTGCAGAAGTTAAAAAACTCATTCTAACTCTCAGTGCCTCTCTGTCACATATTTACATAAAAAAGTTGCCCAATGGCCCTCTGTCCTCAGGATCCTGAAATTTCAGTGCAGCTAGCGTTAATTCCCTGGTGTATAATTCAAGGTGTAGTCAAATATAAAGTGTGTACCTGTTCACCAAACTGAGCACTTTTCTAGTGTACTCTTCACAGCCTTAAATTTCAGCCAAGACTGTTGAGATTTTCTGTCATACCAGGTGAAGACTTCCAAACATAATAAATGGAAATTCGGTGCTATATGTAGAGGCAGAGGTGGCACTTTTCTGTGTGGGTTATTTATTGGATTCCCTCTTCATGATAAGCAGAAATTGTCTGAAGTGGGCTGTCAGGGGGGATATTGAGCTGGTGTTGTAATCAGTCACAGAGATTACAAAACATTTATATAGCTGAATGCAGTCTAACCCTGGTTGGGCAAGCTGTAGTGATAAGTATATGTTTTCTAAGATGACTGAAATAGGTCCATGCTTCACTTTAATCTTCTTTTAAGGATCTGGGCTGAGATTTGGGCTAGATGATATCTAGCTAATTGGGGATGCAAGCAATTATCAATACTTTATTTTGAATGAACAGATAATGTTTAAAATAGATACAAATAAAGATATAAATACACTGAAGTACCAGAAAAACTGGTACTTTATATACACTACTACTACTTGGTAGGTTCCCCACTGGATTGTGAAGGGAACGTTGCACAGTCCTCATGCCGATGTTTGTTGAGGCCCCAGCTTTGAATTCCGATGTTACTTGAGGCAGTGTTTTGCACGCCTATCACGTGAAATGATTCTTGCCAGCCGATGGTGGTCACGTTCACCCAGAGTCTTTTTTACAGCCACACTGCTGTCATAAGTTAAGGGTTTTGCTGGTATTCTTGTATTCATGGTACACCCTTGAAATGCTCATACCTGAAAATCTAAACATTGCTTTAACCTCTGAAATGCTGTGACCCCAGCGGTCTGACATTAAGGGGCTGCGGCAGCGTGGTGTTTGTGTTAGTGGAACTTCATTTTCCAAGTCCCCTTGTGCTAATCAAGGTCGACAAGACCTGACAAGACCTGCTCGCCAGCCTCTTTAAAGAGGTTTTTGAGGGGCCTCTTGTCGCACCTTTCACTTGGTATGGTAACACTATGGCATGAGGTAACCAGGGTCAGCTTGGTAACGTCAGGCCTCATAGAGGTTTGGCGGTAAGGGGTCACCTCTGAAGTAACACAAAATATTTCCTAGGGTCAGTGCTCTCGCTTGTTTTCCCCCTGTTACTTATGTCCAGGGTTACATTTATATATATTTATTTTCACTATTTATAAATATATATTTATTTAACCCCATTTATCCTCTTTATTTTCCTTTCTTCTCCCTTTATCGGCTGGGCTGAGCTATAACAGCCCAGACTTCCCTGCAGTTGAGTCTGATTTCCCCGTCCCCTGTAACACAACTTAATGGGAAAGTGTTAGAAAGGTATTAGGCTGGCAGAACAGCTAGAACAGCTTCAGGGTATCTTAGCATAGATTCAAGTTTATGGAAGTGAACTGGAGAAATGAATACTATTCCTCTTAAAGATTTTCAGTTGGTGTTTTGATGATTGCTCCAAAATCTCTCAAAGATGTTCAACTGGGTTGACATCTGATGAGTATGAAGGCTAAAGCATTTGTATTTTCATCCAGCCCAACCCATGTTTCATTATAGGAAAAAATAATCAGTCAGAACTCAGAATTTCCAGCAAAATAAATTAACCTCCTCAAAGCATAACAGAGCCACTGGTTATTCCTTTAATTCCCCCCATCAGTATGGACCTAGCTTGTCTTTTTAGTATGGTACTGTTCGGGTCAGTGCACAAAGTGTAATGTTCTGTAAATAGGTTAACTAAAAATATACTTTTAACAACATGGGAAAAGCTTCAGGGTGTCTTTGTCTTAAACACCATTAAGAAAAACATGTGTAACCTACTTTATGTTATTTCTAGCTCCTATTGATAATACATTTGCATTTTGTCCATCTATAATGAAAGTTTAAGTAGGGACTGTGTTATGAACTGTATATATTGACTGACTACTTGTAGTGAATTTTACACAAAATTACTGTTAACAGGATGACATCCTTTATCTTATACAGCATTTAAACCAAATATGCAACGTCCCTGCAGCTTATCAATCCTTCAATTCGCTGTCAGAATATTGAGTCTTATAGACTGCGGGTGAAGCAAAACGCGACGTTATTTTTGGTTATGTATATAGGATTTCTGTGCCGCATGAACAGATTATAGCACTTAATACTAGTAATCATTGCCAGTTCATTTCTGTGTTTCTGGAAGAATTAATAAGAGTTGGATGTAAGGGACCCACATTCTTGTATAATGATGTTCACCTAATGAGCAGCACATCATTTCTCATTTCTATTAAACAATATTTCATTGGACAGTCTGGTGTTGTTGATGGAAGTAGGTGATATTACATAAGTTAGTCCTCAGAGAGCTTTCGTTCCTGTAAAACAGGTTTCCAGTGACACATTTCAGAAGCTTAGGTCTTGTACAGAGAATGGACTGTCTAATTAATCACACACTCATTATGATCTGCAGCTCCATTTGCTTTTCTAACACATGTAGTTAGATGTACATTAGGCCACTGACAAGGACTTATTGTGCCACTACATACACTGAAGTACCAGAATAACTTATACTGGAGCCTATGCAGAATACATACAGTACCAAGGCCACCTATGCACATCATTGACTGCATCCACCAGTGCTTATATAAAGCGATAGACATCTATGGAAGCTTCTAGAGCTGTTTCTTCCATGAGAATGGTAAGTTATCATGATTTTGCGATTTTCAACATGGGGCTCATGAGATGGATCATAGCATTTCGGAGACAATCCAGCAAAGTCTGGATTTTCACATATGACTACAAGAATTCCAGCAAAAAATAACTTATGACAGCAGTGTGGCTGTAAAAGACTCTTGGTGAATGTGACCTGCATCGACTTGCAAGAATCATTTCATGCGATAGGTGTTCAACACTGCCTCAAGTAACATCAGAATTCAATGCTGGTTCATCAACAAACATCAGCATGAGGACTGTGCAACGTTCCCTCCAAGATCCTGTGGGAGACCTCCCAAGTAGTAACTGGTATACCAGTTTTTCTGGCACTTCATCAACATATTAACTATTTGTTAATTCATTAATTAATACAACAATGTACCTGGAACAGCAGGGGATAAACAAATGGATGAAACCATTTTATCATCTATGCGATTAAAATAAAAAAGTAAATGATTTTCTAATATACTCTTCCATTTCCATCAGTGTTTTTTTTTTTTTTTTTTACTTATTAGCAAGCTGATGTATCGATGTATAGCTGATGGTATTGCTGGAGCGGCTCAGCAGTGTTGTTATTAGTATTAGTGACACACTGCTTAGTGAAAGCATACCAGTGAACAAAATAAATTGTGTTTACCTTCGAGAGGTAGACAAAAAGGCAGAGGTGGAATGATAGATAGATAGATAGATAGATGGCTATGGGATCAGCGAGAGTTATTGAGTAATAAAAATCAGCTTGAAGATCAGAAGCTTTTTGGCTAAACACCAGACATATTTATCGGTCTGTGTGTATTATTCTCTTTAGGGTACATGACCATTATTGAGCTAGTCCACATTTTAACTCTGTCTGTCTGCCACATTTTGAAGAAAATGTTTCAGTCTGGAATAACAGTCTGGTGAGAGAGATTTACTTTTTCTTGTTTCCAAGCATTCAGAAGGTGATGATTGGGCATTGATTAATATTGTAATAGAGACTTCTGCAAAGCCAGAATTTCAGTCAAGATGGCAAAGTGAAAGAGATGTAGAAGAGTATACTCACTGGCCATATATAGAAATAGAAACAAGTACACTTGTAGATACGTACACAGGTACATAAATAGAAACACGCTCATTTATGTCATCAGTCAGCAGTGACATTCATGAAATCATGCAGATACAGGTCAAGAGTTCACATCAAACATCAGAATGGGGAATTAAACCCCTCCCATTCGAATACCACTCATTCACAGCCCTCTTTCCAATGCTTGTAGTATATCCTATGGTAGCTGTCAGGTGCCAGTAGCATAGTTACTACTAGTGCATTCTATTGTTACTTGTTCCAGCTTGTGCTAGTGATTTAAGTGCTCTTTTTGCAGAGTCAAAGACCTGATAGATCATGGTGCTTTTAGCAGATTAGAGCATACTGTCAGGTGATTTGTTGCTTTTTCTATTTTTCTCCACACATTGTATGACAAATCTCATCTTTCGCTTAGTGAAAAAGACCTTTGTAATGTCTGTTATTTCTGATAATGTTCAGTATTGTTATTCTGGGTCCAAATAACATTGCAATTCTAGTTTTGGCATATAAAATTACAATAAAATAGGATGTAAAATTATAATCCTCAGTAACTTTTATCCATGTTTTCTACTGTCAGGTTTTCACTTTTTTGACAATGTGGATTCATGCTGCTTTGCTTATTCTGATAATTAATAGCTATGATCCTCTAAAATGTAGGTTTTCAAACAAAGCCAGCATCAGGAAAACTTCTCTTCTGCCTTTTTTTCAGATAAGCTGCTGCTTCAACATAAAAATGCAAAACAATATATACTTAATATATACTGAATACTATATTCCATTTCTGCTAGATCCCCCTAAAGCCTACACACTGCCCCTTTAACTATGCCATGGTTGTTGGCACTGTAAAAAAAAATCTTCCACAAGGTCTGACATGTTTCACATTCTGAATTGCTCTTCTGCTCATCTTATTTGCAAACAGTGATGACTTGAGTTGGCCATTCTCCCATGACCTCTGTGATCAACAAGGCATTTCCAACTACAAACTGCTGAACTGCTGCTCACTGGCTGTTCTTTGTTTTTACACCATTCAGTCATCACACATAACTATGAAATGTTAGCTTAGAATGAGCCATTCATATCTACACGGGAGTGGGGCCTCTTCCACAGATGCCACCATGTTGTGCCACCACGTTATCTATAGTAGCCCAGAAAAAAACAATGTGTTTTGTGTTTTGCATTTTTATGTTGAAGCAGCAGCTTAGCTGAAGAAAAAGAGAAAAGCAAAGTGTTCCTGATGCTGGCTTTGTTTAAAATGCTAGAAACAGCTGTGCATGAAAATCCCAGGAGATCAGCAGCTTCTAAAAACCTAACCCAGCTTTTCTGGTGTCAACAATCTCTGAGATCACATTTTTCCCATTCTGGTATTTGATATGAACATTAACTGAAGCCTTTGATGTGTATCTGCATGATCTTATGCATTCTTCTGCATGATTGGCTGATTGGATCCTTGCATGAAGGTGCAGGTGAGAAGGCATTCCTAACAATCTAGCTCATGAGTGGATATGCATGCACAGTGTCTATCATATGCATGGTTTGCCACACACACACAGACACATTCCCACTAGTCTTATATTTCTCTTGGTATGAACCTCAGAATGCCTTCATTCCTCAAGCTTCCCCCCTCCCCTCACAGAGGCATCTGAATTATTGACCATAATGTAAAATGAAATTTTCAACATAGTCAACAGTAGTGTCAGGCTTTAATGCCAAATCCATTACTGGATGCAAGAATGAAACAATTCCTCACTATGATGCCTCACACCGTGGTGTTATTTGAAGAAATTTCAATCATTCACCGGTTGGCTGCTGAAAGGTTTTTTGTTGACTTAGTAAACAAATCTCTGCATAAGATCTCTGGTGTTGGAGAAACACAATAAAAAAACCCATCCTGCAGGAGTTTGTTCAGAGCAGTCTTCTTGCATACTGCCTGTACAGCATGGGTTGACCACTGGTGTGCTCACTTGAGGTTAATGGAAATAGAATGTAGTTTTGCATGCACAGCTTCAGTGTCACCGAATATAAATTAGATAGGAACGTCCTGACTTTTGGCTCATCCTCAGAGTGACGTGTAAATAGCATTTGAGAATTACAGATGAGGTTGAGATTAGATTCAAATAGCTGTACTCACATTGTAATAAATTATTAGGTTTGAAGAGGAGAGCAGAATGTTTTTTTAGGGGACAGGATGAGGTCAAAAAGACAACAGCTAATACCCTACCAAGCCCTTGTCATCTCTTGTGTCTATGTTCTCTATGATGTCTCCAAGTGATATAACATTAATGTTTTTTCTCTATCTTCTTAACAGTTATTTCCACTTTGTCTTTCTTTCTTTCTTTCAACTTCTGCATAGTGCTGTACACTGAAGTACCAGAAAATCTGGAATACTAGTTATCTTGGAGGGAACGTTGCACAGTCCTCACGTTGATGCTTGTTGAGGCCCCAGCATTGAATTCTGATGTTACTTAAGGCAGTGTTGCATGCATATCGTGTGAAATGATTCTTGCCAGCTGACGCTGATCACTGATTCGCCAAGTCTTTTTACGGCCACGCTGCTGTCATAAAAAAGTTTGAGGTTTTGTCAGAATTCTTGTAGTCACGGTGCACCCTTGAAATCCTCATATGTGAAAATCCATACTTTGCTTCTACCTCAGAAATGCTATGACCCATCTCTCGAGCTCCAAATATTAAACTGGTTTGAAAATCGCAAAATCGTCCTAACTTGTCATTCTCATGGGCGGAAACAGCTCTAGAAGCTTCCATAGATGTCTATCACTTTATAGATGCAACTAATGACGTGCATAGGTTGTGTTGATATGTATTTTATATAGGCTCCAGTACCAGTTTTTCTGGTATTTCAGTGTACTCCTTGCATTCATGCAGCTTATTTCTCTTACATCCATACACACACTCACACTATTACTCTTGCTGTCTTTCTTTCCCCCAAGCAAACCAAATATTTTCTTAGAAGCTCTGGTATGATCTCCACCAAATGCAATGAGTTCCAGCCTACCTGGAGAAGGCGTGATTTATGTCTGATGCCTCGCCATCTCATACATCAGTATAAAAGCTGGCATATTAGCTCAAGTTAGGACATCATAAAAACCCATATTCACACTTTTCCTGAATAGAAAAGGGAAAAAAAGTGAACTTTTGAAAGTTTTCAAGGTTTAAAAAAAAACCCCAAAAAGTAAGGTCCTGTGATCCAGTGGGAACAACTTGAAGACACCAGGAAGTGAGTCACCATAGTAAATTCTTCAAGATTCCCACATTACTGTAACTAGCAACTTGAGTTCCCACTTTATATTGGTCATAAATGCAGTGGAGGTAAAGCATATCATGGGAATACTGGATGCAAAACAGGTTTTAAGCCTCGACTGGAAACCAGTGCTTCACAGATCATCAGATATATTTACTATGTAGATTGGGGAGGCATGGTGGCTCAGTGGATAGCACTTTTGCCTGATATTGAGAAGGTCATGGGTTTGATCCCAGATGGAGCGGTCTGGGTCCTTCCTGTGTTCCTGTGTGGAGTCTGCGTGTCCTCCCCATGTCCGTGTGGGTTTACTCCGGGTACTCCAGTTTACTCCCGAAGTCCAAAGATGTGTAAGTTAGCTGAATTGGAGATAAAAAATTGGCCAAGATTGTGTTTGATGTTGAACGTACTGATGAACCCTGTGCATCAATGTAACCTTGAACCTGTCATGAATAGCCATAGATGCTGATATGGCATTAAATAAACCAATAAACTTTGTAGATTAAAATGCAAAATGACCAGAGTGCAACAAAGTTTATGATTAGATTCTGATTTTACTATTTGGTGTAAACCCATTTACTTCAGTTTTTCAGCATTACCCACAATGCCATTTGAGTCCTGTCTGATAGTGGCACCAATGGGAATTCATCTCTAAAAGAACAACACGTAAATAGAGTGATGCTGCTGTATGTGTCACTCTGTAAACAGGGCGATACAGTAGCACTTTTGCTTTTTTCTTTTGTCCTG
>JAOUQY010154309.1:0-10593 GCA_028566355.1 Doras micropoeus | reverse complement strand
TTAAACAGGGGGACCACCACCCCGGTCTGCCACTCCAGGGGCACTGTCCCCAACCACCACGCGATGTTGCAGAGGCGGGTCAACCAAGACAACCCAACAACATCTAGAGACTTGAGGTACTCCAGGCAGATCTCATCCACCCCGGGGCCCCATCACCGAGGAGCTTACAAAGTGTTTTACTCACACTTTAAAGCTTGCTTCCTAAGCAGGGCCAAGTAAGGCACATAGCTGCTGCCTTCCACCACTGTGCTCGCAGCTACCGCTGTGCTCGCAGCTAAACAGAGACTATAGCAGATCCCCCTGCATAAACTCATCATCTTTCTTTTCATTTGAAGGAGACTAAAATTCTTTGTTAAAGTTTTTACTCAAGAAAACTAACCATTATTTTGAATAAAAGGAATGTTTTCACTCAGTTATTTAAGATATGGAGAAGCTGCAAAAAATGTATACAAGAAAATGTGCATTGTTTTACACTTCAGAAATAAAAAAGAACTGTCTTTTCTAATTGTCCTTAAATTTTTAATTTTGTTGAAAATATTGTAAGAAAATAGAATCATGAATCGAATCAAATGGTGAGCAGACTGTATTAAACCACTCCTGTCTATGCATATCAGAACACAGACAGACACAAGGGCAAACAAACATGACATTTTGATCCACAAAATATTGTTCATTTGAAGAACATATATCCAGGGGTGGGGAGTGGAGATATCATGGCTACTGAGTATAAGTGACTGCAAAAAAAATCTAATAATTTTATAGATCAATGAACTTAAATCTTGCTATGTCAAACAAAGGATGCTAAGTAACCAATGATTACTTCTACCATTTAACAAATATTCTACAGAGCAAAGAGAGGGTATGTTAAAGAATATTACTTCAAACAGCTAACTCCACAGCTAACTCTAGCATAAATGCTAATGCATAAATGAATGGACAGACTAGCAAAAGCCACAGGGGTTATACAAGCTTCATAGAAGCTAAACCCCAAAACCAGCAGAAGTCAGTAAACCACAGCTGTTCATTTACTTTCAAACTAAACAACTGATCGCTCTTACCTACAACGGATTGACAATTCACATTTACCCTGACTACAGTGCAGATGTCAACATGCAATGTGCAGTGTTCACTGACTCTAAGTGGAAGCTTCACTCCACAAAGGAAAAGTCTATACAATCCACTACACTCCAATTCACCCACAATAAATATCTGAAATTCATTGACCCAGAGAAGGAAGTCACATACACCAACAACAACATTTCTGCTGACTGGCCCTCCTCTTCACATCACTGTAGAGAATGCGCCCATTACTCTTAATCCAGGTCACTGTTGAAAGAATTGGGATTGGATCTCATTGGGCTACAAGAGAGGTGCATGTAAGGGTATTGCTTTAGGCTTAGGTCCTGGGCAGGTGCATGCACCAAAATAAATGTTAGCTGTGGAGTTAGCTGTGGAGTTTGAAGTAATATTCTGAGACATACCCTCTCTCTGCTCTCTATTTGTCTAGTCAAGCCTTTTTTTCACTAGCTTTTCTCTTAGGTAAAGGCGCAGACCTGGAGGGTTCATAGGCATATAGTGTTCTGGTAAACTGGGATGTTTGGATGCTGTCGCCCCCCACTCTCACAGGATCACTCAGCTTTCTTGATGGTGGAGTGGCTGGCCGCTTGATGTCCCAGGGCTCCCTCATGCATGCTTTACCTTCTGGCTCTCCCTTTTAGTTATGCTGTCTTAGCTAGTCTTGCCGGAGTCCCTGCTAGCACTCGGCACAAAATGAAATTTTTTTCTAAAGATAGGTGGAAGAGCATACATAATCATCTGTATTTCTCTTTCTCCCCCACCTCTCTCTTTCCCTCCTTTCCCCAATCCACCCCATCCCCCTAGTGTTGGCTATGTACAAACCCAATTTCCAGAAAAGTTGGAACAATTTCAAAAAATGCTACAAAAACTGAAATCTGTAATTTGTTAATTCACTTGAACCTTTGTTTATCAGAGGAAAGGAAGATTTTCAGTGCTTTCAATGACGAACTTAATTATTAAAAATTATTAGTAGTATAAAAAAAATTTAAAGTAGAAATTGATGCTAGCAACACACTCAAAAAAGTCATACTACTGTGATGGACATAGCCGCATGGGTACAGGAGTACTACGCAAAATCACTGTCACAGTGACACAGTTAACACAGTCCACCGCTGCATCAAGAAATCCACCTGAAATTGTATTAAGCAAAGAGGAAACAATAATATAATTTTGTGCAGAAGGGCTGATGAGTTCTCTATGTGATAGCATGGGGGTGCATCAGTGCCCACGATGTGACCTGCACATATGTGAATGTACCATTGATGCAGAGGCTTATACTGGTATGTTGGAGAGAGATATGCTGCTGTTGAGATGACGTCTTTTCCAAGGACAATGCCAGGCCTCATTGTGCATGAGTTACAACAGCATGGCTTCATAGACATAGCCTATGCACTTAACTGACCTGCCTGCAGTCCAGATCTGTCTCCTAATGAAAAGAAATGTCCTCCTCATGAAGAGGACAATCAGACAATGGCTTCCAGAGACTGTTGAGCAGCTCAAGCTCAAGAATGGGCAAAACTTCCACTTGCAAAACTGCAACAATTAGTATCTTCTATTCCCAAATGATTAAAAAGTACAGTTGTGGGCAAAGGTTTCGAGACAGACACAAATTTTAATTTTCACAAAGTTTGCTGCTTCAGTTTTTATGGTGGCTATTTGCATTAACTTTAGATTGATATGAAGAGTGATCAGATGAATTGCAATTAATTGCAAAGTCATTCCTTGCCATGAAAATGAACTTAATCCCAAAAATCCATTTCCACTGCATTTCAGCCCTGCTACAAAATGACCTGCTAACAATTTCAGTGACCTTCTTGTTAGCTCAGGAGAAAGTGACTATGAGGACAAAGCAGCTAATATCAATGCTGATTGAATTAGAAGAGCAGAGTGGTTGCTTTAAAAAGGGGTTGGTGTTTGAAATCATGGTCTTCTTCTGTTAACCATGGTTACCTCCAAGGAAAAACATGCAGTCATCATTGCTTTGCATCAAAAGGGCTTCACAGGCAAGGACATTGCTGCGTGTAAGATTGCACCTAAACCAACCATTCATCAAGAACTTCAAGGAAAGACATTCAGTTGTGTGATGAAGGCTTCAGGGCACCCAAGAAAGTCCAGCAAGTGCCAGGACCACCTACAGGATCAGGTCACCACCAGTACCAAGCTTGCTCAGGAATGGCAGCAGACAGGTATGAGTGCATCAGCACGCACAGTGAGGCAAAGGATTTTTGGATGAAGGTCTGGTGTCAAGAACAGCAAAAAAAAAAATATCAATCATGCAGGACTTAAAGGAATTGGACTCCAGAGGACTGGGGTCAAGTTATTTTCTCTGACAAAGCCACCTTCAGACTGTTTGCAGACTAGTCTTGAAAAATGACTGTCCGGAAAAGAAAAGGTGAGCACTACCATGAGTCCTATCTCATGCCAACAGTAAAGCATCCTGAGACCATTCATGTGTGGGGTTGTTTCTCATCAAAGGGAGAGTAATTTGGTGATGAACTATGCATCACAAGGCAAAAGTGATAACTATGAAACTCAATGAACAAAACTTTTCAATTTTGGGTGCATGCCCCCGAAACGCCCCAGATCTCAATCCCATTGAGAGCCTGTAGACAATCATCAAAAAGCAGGTGGACAAACAAAAACACAGAAAGTGTCAAACTCCAAGCACTGATTAGACAAGAATGAGTTGCAGTCAGTCAGGATTTGGCCCCGAAGCTGATATCCAGCATGCCAGGGCAAATTGCAGAAGTCTTGAAAAAGAGTCTTTACATAAACTTGTTGTATTTGGCAATAAAAGTTAAAAAAAACTTTGTGTCAGTCTCAAAACTTTTGGTCACAACTGTACTTCTCCAACTTAAACCTCCCAACAGCCCTCAATCCTGAATCTAAAGCAGAATTAGAACAAACATTTATGCTAAAAGAAATTAGTGTCTTTTTGAATGTCTTTTCAAAATGGCAAAACCTTGGGTCTGGATGGGCTCCCCATTAAGTTAAAAAAATGTAAATAAATTTGCCCCACTTCTCCTTTTAGTTTAAAAATAGCATTCTCCCACCCACACTCAGCCAGGCCTCTATTACACTGTTATTTAAAAAAATAAAATCCCATGGACTACACATCCTACAGGCCCATCAGTTTGTCTATAATTGTGATGGTAAATTGTTTTCTCTGACTTGAAAGGCTCCTTCTGCACGTCATCTCAGATGACCAAAGGGGGTTACAGTGAGTCATATTTCAACCTAAAATGGCTTTTCAATATAATCTACACTGAATCCAGCACTATCACCAGAAATCCTGTTATCCGTCAATGATGAAAAGGCATTTGATAGGGTGGAGTGGAGGTATCTCTTCCACAAAGTTAATGCATTTAAATCTTGAATATGCAGATGCCACTGCCTCAGTTTTTACTAACTCTACAATATCCTTTATAGAGGGACAATAGAGGGAGAATCAATTATCTATTCCTCTTTGCATGAGCTACAGAGCCACTCTCAACAGCCTTGAGACATAACAACAGTATAAAAGGTATTGACCGTGGAGGTTTAACTCATGCAGGTGAAAGTGAGATGTTTCACTTCATGCAGATGAATTATTGCTGTATGTTATTGACCCATCATAACCACACACAAATACTTTAAATTCCTGGAAGGATTTGGAAAAATCTCTGGACATAAACTTAATCAAAACCAAAGTGAGTATTTCCCATTAATAAGGATGCTGAAGAATATGCTAATTTACCATTTAAACAGTCAGATATCTCCTTTATCTACTTGGGGGTAAAGGTGTCTAAATTCTATTTTATCTAAAGACAATTATATTTCTCTTTTAGAACAGTATGTGGAAGTATAGAAGTGATATAAAATATGATCCATTTAACCTTTATCTAGAGTAAGCTCCAAAAAATTCATATTGTACCTAAGTTTATGTTTGTTCCAAGCAAAACTTGTTTTCAGTCCATAATCATTTTAAGACATTCAACTAGATGATTTCTTCCTTTGTCTGGAGCAATAAACCAGCCCGCATAAGCCAAGAGTTTATAGGGATACCAGAAGTCCAAGATGCACTTTCCCTTATAAAGGTGCGTGCATATTACCAGTGTGGCGATTCCAATGAAGACAGACAAGTTTCTTATACTAAAATAAGCTCTTTAATTACATTAAATTAGGATTCGTCTGTAGAGTACTCTGTCTGTCCTCAAAATACAGAATTCTTTAGAATGCTAGGCCATACCTCTTTACTCTTCATTTTCCCAGGCTTAGCCAATTGGATTTCTTGCTTTGCTTATGTGCCCTTCCTCTTTTTGCTTGAAAAGAAACAGCTGTGAATCATAAACCAGATTGATGCCTGTCTAACATTCCAGAGGGTTGTAATCGTATCTGGTTCTGACATAGCCTTGATTAGAGTGTGTGTACATTACAGAAAAGCCATTAGTGCTATCTCCCTTTGTCTCAAAAGGCGCTTTCGAACCAAGCAGTTCTAAGGACTAATGTGGGGGGAGCTGCCCCCCATGAAGCTCACCTAAGAACTACAGTAATTTCAGGGCCTTTTCTGGTCTGCATTCGCACTGGAAGTAGGAACGATAAAGTGACGTAAGCGGGACGACGGTCAGTGATTCTACGTAACTTCAGTGCGACAAACACAATAACAATAATTAATGGTGGTGTGATCGGAGCGGTGTGCATGCTGACTGATGGAAAAGTTTCAGTTTATCTCGCTGTTTAAAGCCTGTGTTGGAGAAAATCGATATAAATTCTCATCTCTCCGCACTGCTCTCAGAAAGTGCGTGCGGCCTGATATCATCTTAACATGTGGCTGAGAAATAATAACGCAAACATGAGAAAGCAGATTGATTCACATTGTGTCCATTAACGCTCACTTATGAGTTTCAAACTATAGTTATTTGTTGTGTGTTTGGTGTAAAATCAGTGTGTAAACCACATCGGTAAACTTTTCATGGGGACCATCACTTTTAAATACTGTAAACCCCGCAAAGCCCAAATAAAAATCTTTCAGATTGTGTTGCAGGATTCCTCTGACACAGAAATTAAAAGGTTTACAAATATTTACTATGTGTGTGCTTTTTGTCTTCTATGATATAGGTAGTACAAGTACATGCAAAAAGAAGCACAGCAAACAACTCCTCACAAACCTTTATTTACATGCTAACAGTTACAACAAACTTTTTAAAAAAATATAACGTTTATAACCTTGTTTAAGTTTTTTGAGTTGTTTCACAGCACTGCTTTGCTAATGCCTAACGTAGCGAGTTGAGATGAAATGCTAGCGATTATTGTTACATTTCACCTAGATTTTGCGAGAGCTTCTGTTTACACAGTTACCGGTGTACACAGGTATATTTAAACATGGCGCCTGAAGTCAACAGGTACGTGCATCTGGACCAATCACAGCACACTGACGTCACTCAGTCCCTATGCGCAAAGAAAAGTACTCGCCCTGAAGAAGGAGCTAGAAAAGTCCCTATACTCTTTATGAGAACTACATTCGTCCCTAGTTCCTGCGGTGCGAACATGCGAGAAACGGGGCTTAGATCTAAGAACTAAGAAAAGTCCCTCCAGTGCGAAAGCGCATAAAGACTGATGTTCTACAGCCCCAGCAAGGCTTCATGCTGAAACAAATACTAGCAATCCACACTTGCTCCTTGCTTTGCTATGTTCATCACTGCCAGCACTATCAGACAAGGAATAGGACAATAGCACATGAGGAAGTTAATTCTTTTACTATGTGCTTGATATACAATTACATTACCAGGATATTTTCCAACCAAACACACCCCAGGTACCATCTAAAACATGTTAGTCCCTTTCTGGGGATGTTTTGGTGCAGTTATTGACATTTTTGGTATAACAGAGACACAGTCTCAGCACTCTGCTCATTTACAGATTGTCTTAGAATTTTCCACTCTGTTAGCTAGACATTCAATTCAGTTTAAATGGAAGAATGCAACTCCACCATCACATACCTACTGGATCTGAGATACAGAACACAAAGGCGGGAAAAATTACATGCACTTTCAAATGATCCATTGACCCGTCCGTGGACCCATATGTACACAGTTTATTTGGATTGGAAATATGAACTCATGTTTAAGATAAGATAATCCTTTATTAGTCCCACATCAGGGAAATTTCTCGGTTACAGCAGCGAAGCCATGGAAAACAGGATAGATGCATCCATGAAAGACACTAAATAGGGAGTAGTATATAAGAGAAAGACATAATAAAAATATAAAAATATAAGTATAAACATATAGACACCTTTAAATATTGTACTAGAATATT
Source organism: Doras micropoeus (assembly GCA_028566355.1). Taxonomy (NCBI): domain Eukaryota; kingdom Metazoa; phylum Chordata; class Actinopteri; order Siluriformes; family Doradidae; genus Doras; species Doras micropoeus. The sequence goes on along the minus strand of JAOUQY010154309.1, from coordinate 3,219 downwards.
GCACTAAAGATATTGCACTAAAGTTGTGATACACTATACAGAATGATGATATACTATACAGTACTATTATTTATTTATTTATTGCACACTAAGATGAGCAGTGCTGGTTATACAGTCTGACCATTGCAGGAAGGAAGGGCCTCTCCTTCAGACACTTTAGATGGAGCAGCCTGTCACTGAAGGAGCTCTATAGTGATGTCAGTGTTCTTCATAGGGTGGGTGTTGCTGTCCATCATGGATTATAGGTTAGTCATCACCCTCCTCTCTGCCACCACCTCCACCATGTCAAGGGGGCACACCAAGACAGAGCTGGCCCTCTTGGTAAGTTTATCAAGTCTCTTCCTGTCAGCATGCTGCTGCCCCAGCAGACCCCACCATAAAAGATGGCTGATGCCACCACCCTGTTGAAAAAGGTCATGAGGAATGGCATTCCAAAGGACCTCAGTCTCCTCAGCAGGTACAATCTGCTCTGTCCTTTATTATATAGTGCGTTGGTGTTGTCTGACCAGTCTAGTTTATTGTTCAGGTGATCACCCAGGTATTTATATGATGTCACCATCTCAATGTCTGTTCATTGAAATGTTCACCAGTGTCAAGGGGGAGTATTTATGCCTGCGAAAGTTCACCACCAGCTCTTTGGTTTTCCCTGCATTGATCTAGAGGCAGTTCTGCTGGCACCAGTATACGAAGTCATGCACCAGCTCTCTGTACTCCTTGTCGTCTCCGTCTGTGATGAGGCCGACAACTGCTGAGTCGTCAGAGAACTTCTGCAGGTAACAGGTGGAGGAGTTGTAGTGAAAGTCTGCAGTGTAGATGGTGAAAAGGAATGAGGACAGAACTGTTCCCTGGGGGGCCCCTGTACTGCAGACTACCATATCAGACTTACAGTCCCTCACATACTGTGGATGATTGGTGAGGTAATCAAAAATCCAGGATGTGAGGAGTTGATCCACCCCCACATACTCAAGCTTGTTCCTCAGGAGTGCAGGCTGAATCGAAATAAAAAAAAACATGACCCTCACAGTGCTCCCAAGCTTGTCCAGATGAGAGAGAGAGCTCTGTGAAGGAGGAAGATGATGGCTTCGTCTACCCCAATGCCATGTTGGTAAGCGAACTGAAGAGGGTCCATAAATGGGCTCACCAAGGGGTGGAGATGGACAAGGACTAGTCTCTCAGGGTCTTCATCACGTGTGAAAAAGAATTAAAAATTTTGACCACAGAACAGTTTTCCATTTTGCCTCAGTCCATTTTAAATGACCTGTGGCCCAAAGAAGACGACAGTGTTACTGGAGCGTATTGACATATGGATTCTTCTTTGCATGATATAGCTTTAACTTATGTTTGTGGATTGCACGGTGAACTGTGTCCACAGACAGTGATTTCTGGAAGTGTTCCTGTGCCCATGCCTGTTTTTGATGCAGAGCCGCCTGAGAGCCCAAAGATTACTAGCATCGAATATTGACCTTCGGCTTTTCACAGAGATTTCTCCAGATCCTCTGAATCTTTTGATGATATTATGTACTGTAGATGCTGGGATGTTTAAAGTCTTCACTTTAAAGTCTTCTGGAGTAAATTTTTTTCTGAAATTGTTTCACACTTTTTATACAGTTTTGTGCAGATTGATGAACCTCTGCACATCTTTCCTTCTGAGAGACACTGCCTCTCTGAAATGCTATTTTTATACCCAGTCATGTTACTGACCTGTTGCCATTTAACCTACTTAGCTGCAAAAGCCAAGTTGTCGCCATACAGCTGTAAGACTTTCTCTCCAGTAATGAACTTTATGAGCCTTTTCAGTCTGGCTTTTGGACTCTACACAGTACTGAGTCTGCCCTCTTAAGAGTTGCAAATGATCTACTGCTCTCAGCGGACTCCAGACTGTTCAGCATCCTGGTCCTCTTGGACCTTACTGCAGCATTCGATACCATAAACCATCACATTCTTATTTCCAGATTGCAGTCTATTGGTATTACTGGCCTGGCTCTTAGTTGGCTACAATCATACCTTACTAACAGACAACAGTTTATATCACTAGGCTCTCACAGATCATCCATCGCACGTTTTGCTCAAGGGGTTCCCCAGGGCCCTGTTCTTGGACCCCTTCTTTTCATTCTGTACATTTCTCCAATAGGCCACAACATCCGGAAACATGGACTTAACTTCCACTATGCAGATGATATTCAGATCTACATTAGTACTGCTTCCCTCAAAACTTCTGCCCATAAATTATTACCTGCATTTCTGATCTCAAACTCTGGTTGCACTACAACTACCTCAAACTCAATGCTGATAAAACTGAAGTCTTATTAGTTGATCCAAAATCACTATTTTCTGGTATCCCTAACATCACTGTCAATGTTGATTGAGTTTCTATCACTTCGGCTCATGTCATTAAAAACCTTGGCTGTCTCTTTGATTCATCACTCACCTTTGTAGCACATATAAAGACTCTAACCAAACCTGAATTTTACCATCTGCAAAATATTGCTCGCCTTTGCCACATCCTCAGTGAAGATGTTCATTCACGCCTTCATCTTTTCCCGTCTTGATTACTGCAACTCTTTCTTTTACAGTCTCCCTGCTAAACTAATAAACCACTTCAGCACATCCAGAACTCTGCAGCTCAAGTCCTCATGTCTACTAAACGCTCTGCACACATCACACCTGTCTTTCAGCAGTTATACTGGCTGTAGTATTAACTACAAAATCCTGATTCTCACCTGCAAGGCTCTCCATGGTCTTGCTCCTACATATCTCACTGAACTCATCCAGGCTTACTGTCCTACTCGCAACCTTAGATCCTCTAACTCTGTTCTTCTGATTGTCCCACATACTAAACTCGCTACCATGGGTGTCAGATCTTTCAGTGCTGCTGCCCTGAAGCTTTGGAACTCTCTGCCTCAATCTCTCCGTAACTGTTCTACATTGTCTTCTTTCAAAATCCAACTTAAAACTTTCCTCTTTGCCTCTCATTATTCCTCCTATTTTTTTCCCCTTGATGTAAAGCATCCTTGGGTTTGTGAAAGGCGCTATATATACAGGGGTTGGACAATGAAACTGAAACTGGTTTTAGACCACAATAATTTATTAGTATGGTGTAGGGCCTCCTTTTGCGGCCAATACAGCGTCATTTCTACTTGGAAATGACATATACAAGTCCTGCACAGGGGTCAGAGGGATTTTAAGCCATTCTTCTTGCAGGATAGTGGCCAAGTCACT
>JAOUQY010154306.1:0-10593 GCA_028566355.1 Doras micropoeus | reverse complement strand
GACCACTGTGCAGGACTTGTATATGTCATTCCCAAGACGAATTGATGCTGTATTGGCTGCAAAAGGAGGCCCTACACTATATTAATAAATTATTGTGGTCTAAAAAGACAGGTATTTCAGTTTCATTGTCTAACCCCTGTATATTACAAGTAGGTTATTTAGTATAATCTGATATTTATGGTTGACTCCATTTGAACCTTAAAGAATGCTAAAAAGACAATTCATATAAATTGATATTGATATTAAGGTCAAAGGTTTTTGTGCCTGTTCACTTGATTAACTGCAAATATCTGACACTATCTGATGAAAAATAACATAGATAACTAGTAAAACAATCCATGTACATTTATAGTAAATGACTGAAATATTATAGCAACTCAGTATTTATTTATAAAAGGTAAACAGCAGAGGTAGGCATAACAAAAAAAATACAATAGGAATTGCTTTTACTTGGACTTACTTTTTTAATATCACATTGTTGCCCAGAGGGAAAAAAGGGGTAGGGGTATTGTGAAAAGTTCCAAAAGAATGTGAATGTGAAGCCATGAAAGACAATTAACATTTGAAGCAATTCTTCCAAATCAAGTTGCTGTTAGAGGTATACAATCTTTGCTCTATAATCAAAGACACTGTAAAATTTAACCTTGTTTTAATAAGAAATTCTCATACATCCTCTAAGGGTGCACAGACATACAGTCACGTCCATAAGTATTTTAAGAGTGACACAACTGTATTTTTGCCTCTGTACATCATCAAAGTGGATTTGAAATGAAGCAAACAATATGTAATTGAATTATAGACTTTAATTCAAGGAATCAACAATAATATTACATTTTTGCAGGCTCAAAAGAAATCAGTTTCATGGCCAGGTATGGTCTGTTTCCTTGGTATTCCATGATCAATGAAGGAGAAAAATAGTCTTAAATGTGTTAAATGTGTTGAATTTGCATTTGGTAGCTGTTCATGGGAACTCCCCCTCGTGTACCTGAGAGCAAATATTATACCTTTGACCCGTGACCTTTCTGACCCACCTGCTTGTTCTGTTTGCTTTGGCCTGTTTGAACCAGTGTCACTGGCATATCTAACTGATATTATTATCCATATGATACCTACCACTTGCTCCCTGGATGTGATTCCCACACCATTTCTGAAGGATGTGCTGTCATCAATTGGTCCGAATATTTTGTCTAGAATAAATAATAGTCTTACCACTAGGGTCATTCCTACCTGTTTTAAACAAGCTGTCATTCAGCCTCTTTTGAAAAAGCCAGGTCTAGACCCATCTACCAATTTCTAAGCTACCCTTCTTGTCAAAAGTCTTTTCTCAAATTACTGCATTTTCGAGCTTACATAATATTCAGGACACATTTCAGTCATGTTTTAGAGCACACCATAGCACTGAGTCTGCTCTTCTTAAGGTAACTAATGACTTACTTCTGGCCGTTGACTCTGGAAATGGTGCTGTTTTAATTCTTTTAGATCTTAGTGCAGCATTTGACATTGTTGACCATATTATTTTGTTGGACCACCTGAAGTGTAATGTTGGCATCTGGGGTACTGCACTTATGTGGTTTGCCTCTTACTTGAAAAACAGGTCCTTCACTGTCAAGATAGGTCAGTTTTCCTCCTCTTTAGCCTCTGTTACCTGTGGGGTGCCTCAGGGTTCTGTCCTGGGACCTGTTTTGTTTCCCTTATATATGCTGCCCTTTGGGTCCATTTTTCAGAAGTACAACATTTCTTATCACTGCTATGCTGATGATACACAGCTCTATTTTCCACTTAAACCAAGTGAAAAGAGCTCCTTACACAATATACTGGACTGCTTGCAAGATATAAAACATTGGATGTCTGAGAACTGTCTAAAATTAAAGGAAGACAAATCAGACATTATCATTTTTGGAAATCCTGAGCAGGCTAGAGCCATAGCTAATGAAATGGGGCCACTACTGTTCAATGCACATAGCCATGTGAAAAACCTTGGCATTGTCTTTGACTCTGCTCTCACATTTGAGAAACAAATAAGCAGTGTTGCGAAAAGTAGTTTTTAACCAACTGAAAAGTATAGCCAAGCATTCTATCTTTAAAGACTTGGAAATAATTGTCCATACATTTATCACCTCTTGTATTGATTACTGTAACTCACTGTACATGGGAATCTGTCAGTCCAGTGTGTCACGTCTACAACCGGTTCAAAATGCAGCAGCAAGACTTCTTACTGGTACCAAGAGATGGTTGCTACAGAATTGAGTACAAAGTTTTATTATTTGTTTTTAAAGCCTTGCATGGCCTGGCACCATGCTACATTCCTGCATTGCTCCACCATCATTCCACCTCATGATCCCTCCAATCTTCCAACCAGTTGCTCCTAGCCATCCCACTCTCACGGATGAGGTCCAAAGGTGATCGGGCCTTTTCTGTAGCCACACCAAGACTTTAGAACGGTCCCCCGGCTCATATAAAGGAATTCCCTATCTTAGATCATTTTAAGTAAAACTTAAAAACACATTTATTTTCTCAGGCATTTGAATCGTTTTAAGTATCATATATCTGGTGAATTGCATGTGCTTGTTTTATATTATGTTTGGTAGTTTGATTGTTTTATTGTTTTATGTTATTTTCTTGTGCAGCACTTTGGCTGACACTAGCTGTCTTTTAAATGTGCTATATAAATGAAGGTGACGACTTGACTTGACTTTGAAATTTTATCAGCAGAAACTCAGCACGGTTGAACACAGGAGATACAGTTGAAATGCAGAAGGCATGGTTGAATGCAGGCATCATGTTGTAGTGATGACTTCATGAATTTTTTCAGTGACTAAATTGAAAATATGAGTCATACATTTCATATTAACTTAAAGCCAGACAATCTGACAACTATGCAGATGACATGCAGATGACAGTATAACCATATCAGGTCAGTGATTTGAAAGTTTTGTTCCCCTTTGTCAGTACTTTTTGATGTTAGGTAAAGGCACAGATCTGGTTGTTTCATAGGCATAGACTGTTCTGATAAACTAGTATGTTTGTATGCTGTTGTCCTCCACTCTCACTTATTTAACACTCTCACTCTCATTTATTTAGGTCTGTTGACAATGGAATGGATGGTTGCTTTATGTCCCAGGGCTCCCTCATGTCTGTGTTACTTTCTGGATCTCCCCTTTTAGTTATGCTATCATAGGTAGTCTTGCAGGAGTCCCTGTGTGCATTCTGCATACAAAGTGCATTCTTTCTAAAGGTCTCATGAAAATGCATACCTAAAAATTTGTGTTCTTTTCTCTGCCACCTCTATCTTTCTCTACCTTTTGCTACCCCTGTTGAGCTATACAGGGCCTTGCAAATGTGTTCATACCCCTTGAACTTTTCCAGATTTTTTCACATTACACCCACAAACTTAAATGCATTTTATTGGGATTTTATGTGATAGACCATCACAAAGTAGCACATAATTGTGAAGTGAAAAGTAAATGATACATAGTTTTCAAAATTTTTAATAAATACAAATCTGAAAAGTGTGGCATGCATTTGTATTCAGCCCACCTGAATCCATACTTTGCAGGACCACCTTTCACTGCAATTACAGCTGCAAGTCTTTTGGGGTATATCTCTACTAGCTTTGCACATCTACAGGCTGAAATATTTGCCCATTCTTCTTTGGAAAAAAGCTCAAGTTCAGTCAGATTGGATGGACAGCATCTGTGAAAAGCAATTTTCAAGTCTTGCCACAGATTCTCAATGGTATTTAGGTATCGACTTTGACTAGGCCATTCTAACACATGAATATGTTTTGATCTAAACTATTACATTATAACTCTGGTGGTATGTTTAGGGTCATTGCTCTGCTGGAAGGTCTGCCCCAGTCTCAAGCCTCTAACAGGTTTTCCTCCATGATTGCCCTGTATTTAGTGCCATCCATCTTCCCATCAACTCTGACCAGCTTCCCTGTCCCTGCTGAAGAAATGCTGCCATCACCATGTTTCCTGGTGGGGATGGTGTGTTCAGGGTTATATGCAGTGTTAGTTTTATGCCACATATAGCGTATTGCATTTAGGCCAAAAAGTTTAACTTTGGTCTCATCTGACCAGGGCACCTTCTTCCACATGTTTGCTGTGTCCCCTACATGGCTTGTGGCAAATTACAAATGGGAAGGCTTTCTTCTTGCCACTCTTCCATGAAGGCCAGATTTGTGGAGTACACAACTAATAGTTGTCCTGTGGACAGATTCTCCCACCTGAGCTGTGGAGCTCTGCAGCTCCTCCAGAGGGACGAAGGGTCTCTTGGCTGCTTCTCTGATTAGTGTTCTCCTTGCCTGGCCTGTCAGTTTAGCTGGACAGCCATGTCTTGGTAGGTTTGTAGTTGTGCCATACTCCTTCCATTTTCAGATGATCAGTGCTCCATGAGATGTTCATAGCTTTGGATATTTTTTTATAACCTAACCCTGCTTTACACTTCACCATAACTTTATCCCTGACCTGTCTGGTGTGGTCCTTGGTTTTCTTGAAGCTGTTTATTCACTACTGTTCTCTAACAAACCTCTAAGGCTTAAGTAGTTATACTGACTGTTGTACTTAAATTACAGACAGATGGACTCTATTTACTAATTAGGTGACTTCTAAAGGCAATTGGTCACACTGGATTTTATTTAGGGGTATCAGAGTGAAGGGGGCTGTATACAAATGCACACCACACTTTTCAGATTTTGAAAACTATGTATTATTTTCTTTTCACTTCACAATTCCTTGCTACTTTGAGTTGGTCTATCACATAAAGCCCAATAAAATACATTTAAGTTTGTGGGTGTAATGTGAAAAAATGTGGAAAAGTTCAAGGGATATGAATACTTTTGCAAGGCACCTGAGACACTATAAGATACCCATGATCAAGAATCCATCTCTCATGGATTTCTCATCATCTCTCATGGAGTTCTCATCATCAGAAACTCACTTGCTGCTGCTGAGGATATCCCCACAAGAACACCCTAAAGATCATCTTGATAGATCTTGATGATCAGCTTAAACATATACTTAGAAACGATGAATTTGTCTTTGGACTGCAACTTATATAAACAGCCTTCCTATGATGGCTGGGACTATAATCACCATTTTACACTCCATCAGTCAAATCTTCTTCAGTGAACAGCTGATAACATCAACACAACAGACTTTGATGAATTTCCTAGTTGCATTTCCAGTATTTTACTATATATCAGACAGTTATAGAAGGCATTATTTATTACCACATTATCCAGTGTCACCCAAATGAGCATGGGTTTTCCTCATCTCAGAAAAACTCAGTTTTTCCTTGTCACCATCACCCCTTGCTTGCTCATTAGTGATAACATTTATATAAATGTAAAATTGGATTTCATGTCTTTATTAAGCTGCTTTGGGAAATAGGACTGAATAAATTAAAAATACAATAAATAAAAATGTCTCGTCTGGACATAGTCTCTGACTGGGGCCCCAAGTTCACCACCTATTTTTGGAAGTAGTTCTGTAGACTGCTGGGGGCCATGGAAATGGAAATTTCTCTCTAATGCATCACTTCTCAGGCACCCTCCTCCTGGGCCAAATGGTTCTTTTGGGTAGAATATGCACACAGTACCCTCTGCACTTTGGCCACTGTTCTCTCCCCCTTTCAATTTGCCAAAGGTTTTCAACCACCACTCTTCCCAGAAGAGAAGAGACAATTCAGCATGCCATCTTTTCAGATTTTCATCACTGCTGAGGTTCATGGCCTGTGTCACCCTTCTCCATACCTGCAAAAAATACAAGTTTTCACCCAACCATAGACATTCTGTTGCACCCTCTGGCCAGGTCACATGGCACTCCATATGGGACCTTCCTGTCTGGTTGCAGTCTAAGAAGATGGATCCCAGATTTATTGGGCCATTCTACTTCAACTTTTGGAGATTTATTTATCTCCAAAGTCTTTAACCCCACAGGCCCTGGCTCATCCACAGAGAACCTACATACACGGTCAATCATCTACTCACAGACACTGAGCAAAGAGACTCCCATGCCTCATGGACTGGGAGGGCTATGGCCCAGAGGAACATTCATGCATTTTTCATGGAAGAATGACAAACTCAGTCTGGACATGCTAAATAAAAAGGTTGGTAGGTAAGGCCTGCAAAGGAAAGAATGCTCTGCCCTGTGTTTCCTCCAGACGAGGGGTGTCAAACTAAATCAACACAGGGCCGGTGTGGGTGCAGGTTTTCCTTCCAACCAAGCAGAAGACACACCTCATTCCACCTGTTTTTAATCAGTGGATCTAATCAGTGGATCTAATCAGTGGATCTTGACTTTCAGTAGTGTGTGGCTTATGCTGGGTTGGAAAGAAAACCTGCACCCACACCGGATTTAGTTTGACACGCCTGCTCCAGGCCATATAAATACCAGAGCACTGTGTGTGTATGTGTGTGTGTGTGTGTGAGTGAGAGAGAGAGAGAGAGAGAGAGAGAGAGAGAGTGATCCCTGAGTCTCAGTTCTGTCACCTGGTAACAGCATGAAGATGCTTCCAAGTATGGAGGTGTAAGGTCATCGGTGTGTGTTTGTAAAAACAGAATATGTTTATCTGGAGGCAGGGAGATGAGTCTGTATATCAGGGTGTCACCAGATCCAGATGTCCATGAGGAAAGAACAACATAAGATGTACAGAACACTTAATCATGTCTAGTCTAACAGTGACCTCTAATGCATAGAACTCTTAATAATACATAGTCTAGCCTAATTCTTTCACACATTCTCGACCCAGATCTTATTGCAAACTTCTACCAAGCTCACCCTGACCAGCCTGCTGGGATGTTGGGAGTTGTCTCTCTGCCTTCTGTTGAGTTGTTTTGTGTGCTCTAACTCTCCTGTCATTTCAGATCCTGTCTGCCTGCCACATGTCCTTATCATCTATTTAACCTTGTTTCTATCAGCTCCTACACACACTGTTTTTGTGCCTCGTGCCTTAGTTATGCCACCATATAATTTCCTGCCTAGTGTGTTTGTTTATGCCCTTTATTTGTGTATTTCTTGACTTTGCTTCTGCAATCTGTGTACATCTGTCAATTAAACTGCCTTCCTGTGTTTTGACCCACTTTTTGCCTTGCTGGACTTTCCTTTTGCCTCCCCCTGTTGATTTTGTCTGCCTGTCTGGAATTATTCCTTTTTTGTAAAGAAAGACAATGGCTCTGAATTTTGCTCTTGGGTCCCCTTGCTACAGCATGTCAAATATGGGGAAATGGTTTATGGTGAACTGATAATATAAATTGTGGACAAACTTTTCCCAAGCCAGACAAAAAGAAAGGGATTTGCATATTCATTAAGGAAATTGTGCAAGGACCTGTTCTCCACCTCAACTCCACCCATGAGAAAACTCACTTAAATACATCAACACAGCGACAGAACAGACTGATACAAGTAAAAGAAAACAAGAAAAAAAAGAAAACTTCTTCAAACAAGAAGAAAAGTGAGACAATGAGACTAGTTTAGAAAAGAACAACTCCAAGAGAAACATATAAGATGAAGCCTCATATATGAACAAGAGCTTATATTGTCATTTAAACTGCAGTTTTTGTTTTGTCTTTTTTTAATAGAGCTGTCACACAATTAAATTTATCGCTGTTAAACACATGATTAAATTTTTCAATTGCAAGTTAATCACGGTTTTAACACACATTTTGATTTGTGTTGTACATGCAAGTATGCATCGTAGGGCCATTGAAAATGTTGTTGCCATTTATCACTGGACTATTTTAGGAGAAAAGGCTGTTGAATGTTGGCTCATTTTTCACTTAACTTTTTTTGTTAAAAGTGAAATATTAAAGATGATTGATGTCTTTTCATTTTTTCAATAAAAAATAGCTTTTGTCTTTCATTCATGTTGTTTGACATTGATTAGAGTTGGAGTTTTTGCAGTATAGAAATAAATTAAGAAATAGAATTTACAAATGAATAAATTAAGAAATAAAATTAAAAAACAAACACAAATGTTTACTTACTGGTTTCTTTTTCTGCTATTTGAAATTAAAATTCAAAATATTGACAACTATCAGAGCTAATAAAAGTATATAAAATAAACTTAGATACGAATTACAAAGGAAGCAAAAAAAAGTTCACAAAAAGTGAACTACAGCTACTACAAGTCATTTAACGTTTCACATGGAAAGTCGAAGTGACAAGGCAACGGTTTTTGTACAGTAAAATTAAAAAAACTCAGCCAGTCTGATAAACAAACAAGTTTGTTGACATTTTGCCAGCTGTGGGAAGCTAGTGAAATGCCCATTCCACCACTCAAGTGGGTCTGCAGTGACAACAACTTGTGGTTCTGCCATATCATATCATATTGCAGAACTTCATCATATGCTGTACCTGTACGAGGTGCACTTCCATTGTCATCATCATCATCTGAATCTGAAGTGTCGACTTCCAGCAGGCTCTTCTTCGTGACTTGCTGGTCACTATCCATGGCAGCGTTTTCTTGTCCATGGACATTTGTATCAGTTGCAGTTGTCAGCTGAACTGCATTGTTACGCAGTTGACGTAGAGACATCCACAGTTCATCCCACTCCGGTCAAGGAAGAAACTTGGATCAAGTGCCGATGCATACTTCAGCCACTCATGCTGGTTATTAATGTGTCTGAATATGTGACTCCATGGCAAATGATGAAATGCAGTGCACTCAGCTGCTGAAACCATGTAATGTGCATAATCAGTGCCAAATGTGGTGACAGGATCGGCAATTCCGCACTCTCATGCAACTTGCTCAAACTGCTCAGCACAAACCTGTGCAAAATGTCTGACAGTTGTGTATCTGACTTCCAGTACCACAGAGTGCAGTGTCCAACCATCATCAACAAAATGTATGATAATTCCCAGGCAGCTATCGTTAGCAGACGATGTCCAGTAGTCTTCTGATGATGTTGCCTTGATGGTAAACAGTATGTGTCATCTGATGCAGCTATCTATCACATTTTGCAGGCCATCGTCAGTACCCACATTCAGGGGCCTGCAGTCTTTTGCAAACCAAAATGCAGTAGCATTGGTAATGGCATCACGACTAGGGTCTGATAATTTGGTCTTTTTTGGTTGAAGTAGAGATGGAAAAGTGGCAGTTTGCAAAAACTATAAAAAATGTATTAAATATGTTATGTAAATTCTTATATTAAGCAAAAGAAAATCTGCCATTGGGGTAAGCAAATTTTACTTAGTAAGATTTCTTAAACTAAGCAATAATATCTAGATCATCATATTGCACTAAATGTCTTAGAACTAGAATATCAGAAATTCAGATTTTTGCTTTTATTTTTATTAACTTTAACAAGTGTGTTATCAAGGAAGCTTGATCTGAATACACCATAAAAATGCTAACAAGTCAGCTTTACCTGAAAACACCACAACAAGGATGTTTAGGCAGCTTCTGAGAATTCTACAAGAAATGTAAATCCCAGATTTCTTGGCTTTGCAACAGTGCCCACACTAAAATCTACAACATTAACAAACTGCATAATCTTCAGGTGCTGTCTTTAAACTTAAAAAAGAAAAAAAAACACAAAATTGTTCTGTCTTGAATTCTGACAAAACTAAAAGTACACTGTTCTCTTACAACACATTGAATTCCCACAATAACAAACAACAGGTGTCTTTGCTGAAAGCCAAAACTAATCTGTAAACTTCTTTCATTCTGACAATGCTGTCTTGCAAGAAGCAGTGGAATCCTGGTTGTGCAGCACATCACCTAACACTTCAGTTTGCAACACTGACAAAAGTGTGGCAATGCACTTGGGATATGTCAAATGTAGTGCATAATAGTAGGCCATGACATACAGAACACCATGCAGCAAGTCTTGCTTGGCAATGTTGTCACTGGGATTTTTCCAACAATTATCATGTAGTTATCATGTTCAATGAGAAGCAGAGGACTTGATAGTGGGCATCTGCTAAGAAAGGCAGCAACATTTTCTAAGGGCTGCAAAACAAAAACCCATGAGGCACTATAAGCCACAGACATGGACAGAACAAACTATGTTCATGACTTAAATGACAAATTAACATTTCTTTGCAAGTAAGTTAGTTTTACTGAATTAGTTTTAGTTTTAATGAATTATCTAAACAATAAATAAATAACAGCTGACAACACTTACCATGAGAGTATGGAACAGAGCCTCATTTTGCTGCCCCATTTTCTTTGGTGGCGCAACTCCTGATGGGAAGAGTGCTGGAAGGCCTTTTAAAATCTCAATCGATTGTTGCGCTGTTCAAAGAAAAACAACGTCTTACTGAAATTGCACTACAGAATTTCTCCCCATTTACTTTTTATTTGCCTCCCTATTGCATGATAACCAATGTCTGGCCCATGCTACAAGATTCATAATAACTCCACATACAGGGGTTAGACAATGAAACTGAAACACCTGTCATTTTAGTGTGGGAGTTTTCCTGGCTAAATCGGACCAGCCTGGTGGCCAATCTTCATTAACTGCACATTGCACCAGTAAGACCAGAGTGTGAAGGTTCAATTAGCAGGGTAAGAGCACAGTTTTGCTCAAAATATTGCAATGCACACAACATTACAGGTGACATACCAGAGTTCAAAAGAGGACAAATT
>JAOUQY010154301.1:0-10594 GCA_028566355.1 Doras micropoeus | reverse complement strand
ATAAGAAATAAATGACTTGACTTTAACATATTTTATAATAAAAAAAAAATATATATAAATAATCATACTACGTGTCATGTGTCATCTCGGTTTTTGAATAGGTTTTTCTCCTCTTAAGCAGCGCTCTTACACCGGTGCTCCACGGACTGCAGTAAAGTTGTGTCCTAAGACATATTCGATGGACAAATTGCATCATTTTTAATCTTTTGACCTCATACCACTTTATATACATATTATGGTCACTGAATACAGTAGTAATCAGCGATTTGATTATACAAAATTCAAAAAGAAAATAAACATTTTTAATTCTAAATTATCAAATTATGTATCATATGAAAACTTTACCATTGGTAAAGGGTCTCTGACAATAACGGCAGCCAATTGCAAATAAGACATTTTTTGAAAAACCGCATTTGAGTTCTCCTCCTTGTCGCTATACCGAAATAACGCATATTTGCAGGAGAAATGGCTTTTTTTTTCAATCTATTAACTTTATAATTCTTTATTTACATATTATATATTTTAACGTAAACAAACAAATTATGTAAAGTGTCATCATCACTTTTCAAAACCTTAACCTTTGAAAAGTGTCATTGACATTAACGGCAGGCAGCTGCAAATAAGAGATTTTCAGAAAAACCGCATTCCTGTGCTTCTACGAGGCTCTACATGCTTGTACAGCGATTATTCAGCTTAAGCGCCACAATAAAACCAGTATATTACGGATTGCATCAAAGTGTGAAATAATGCATGTATGATAGGAAAATGACACTTTTTTCGTTCTATTAACTTTAAATCTCTTTATTAACATATTATTTATTTTAATGTAAACAAGCAATTTATGTAAAGTGGCATCATGCACTTTGATTGTAAAAAGCAGGCTCTATATAAAAATGTCAATGAATACATGAATAAGCAAAGTTTTGACTTTAAAAAATTCATAAAGATATTAAACATTTTTATTGTACATTTTATTGTGTCAAATATTATATCATGTTAACACCTTGATCTTTGAAAAGTGTAATTGACAATAATTGCAGGCAGCTGCAAATAAGAGATTTTTTTGAAAAACAGCTTTCCAGTGCTCCTACGAGGCTCTCCTTTTCTCTACTTAAGCGCAATACTAAATCTAATTCAATAACTGCAGGAAAGTGTGAAATAATGCACATTTGTAGGAGAAATAAAATTATTTTCAAACTATTGTCTTTATATCTGTTTATTTACATATTATTTATTATAATGTAAACAAACAACTTCGTCCTGCTTCATAATACATATTGATTGAAAGAAGCAGGGTTTATGAAAATATGTTACTGAATCAGAGTTTTAGTAATCAGCGTTTTGCCTTTATAATGAAAATAAACATTTTTGTTGTTTATTTACGTATTATTTATTTTAATGTAAACAAACAATGTATTAACAGTATTGTCATACATTTTGATTGAATGAAGTAGGTTTTATGAAAATATGTTACTGAATACAGTAGTAATCTGCGTTTTGACTTTATAATGAAAATAAACTTTTTTTGTAAATCATCAGATTATGTATCATATGAAAGCCTTAACGTTTGAAGAGTGTCATTGATCAAAACCGCTTTCCCTTGCTCCTACGAGGCTCTCCTTGTCGCTATAGTGTTTTCTCTGCTTTTAAGTGCAACAGTATCTCTAGTACATTACGGATTGCAGGAAAGGGTAAAATAATGCATATTTGATGAAGGAAATCATATCATTTTCAAACAATTGATCTTATATCTGTTTATTTACGTATTATTTATTTTAAAGTAAACAAACAATGTATTAACAGTATTGTCATGCATTATGATTAAAAGAAGTACCTTTAATGAAAATATGTTACTGAATACAGTAGTAATCTGCATTTTGAATTTATAATGAAAATAAACATTTTTGTTGTAAATTATCAGATTACGTATCATCTGAAAACCTTAACGTTTGAAGAGTGTCATTGATCATAACAACAGGCAGCTACAAATAAAAGATTTTCAGATAAACCGCTTTCCCTTGCTCCAATAAAGCTCTCCTTGCCGCTATAGCGTTTTCTCAGCTTAGGCTCAACACAAACACTAGTATATTAGGAATTGCAGGAAAGGGTAAAATAATGCTTATTTGAGGGACAACTGACAACATTTTCAAGCAATAGATCTGTTTATTTACGTATTGTTTATTTTAATGTAAACAAACAATTTATTAACAGTATTGTCATACATTTTGATTGAAAGAAGTATGTTTTTTCAAAATATGTTACTGAATACAGTAGTAATCTGCGTTTTTAATTCATAATGATAATGAACATTTTTTTGTAAATCATTAGATTATGTATAATATGAAAACCTTAACGTTTGAAGAGTGTCATTGATCAAAACAGCAGGCAGCTACAAATAAAAGACTTCCAGAAAAACCGCTTTTCCTTGCTCCTACGAGGCTCTCCTTGTCGCTATAGTGTTTTCTCAGCTTAAGGGCAGCAGTAACACTAGTACATTAGGAATTGCAGGAAAGGGTAAAATAATGCTTATTTGATGAAGGAGATAATATTATTTTAACCTATTGACCTTATATCTGTTTATTTAAGTAAAATTTATTTTAACATAAGCAACAATTTATGTACAGTATTATCATGCATTTTGATTGAAAGAAGTAGGTTTTATGAAAATATGTTACTGAATACATTAGTAATCGGCGTTTTGAATTTAAAAAAGAAAATAATTTTTTTTTTGTAAGTCATCAGATGTTTGAAGAGTGTCATTGATCAAAATAGCAGGCAGCTACAAATAAGAGATTTTCAGAAAAACCGCTTTCCCTTGCTCCTACGAGGCTCTCCTTGTCGCTGTAGTGTTTTCTCTGCGTAAGTGCAACAGTAACACTACTACATTACGGATTTGAGGAAAGGGTAAAATAATGCATATTTGATGAAGAAAATCATATCATTTTCAAACAATTGATCTTATATCTGTTTATTTACGTACAATTTATTTTAATGTAAAAACAATTTATGTACAGTATTATCATGCATTTTGATTGAATGAAGTAGGTTTTATGAAAATATGTTACTGACTACATTAGTAATCAGCGTTGTGAATTTAAAAAAGAAAATAAACTTTTTTTTGGTAAATTATCAATATACATGTCATGTAAAAACCTTAACGTTTGAAGAGTGTCATTGATCAAAACAGCAGGCAGCTACAAATAAAAGATTTTCAGAAAAACAGCTTTCCCTTGCTCCTAAGAAGCTCTCCTTGCCGCTATAGTGTTTTCTCTGCTTAAGTCCAACAGTAACACTAGTACATTACGGATTGCAGGAAAGGGTAAAATAATGCATATTTGATGAAGGAAATAATATAATTTTCAAACAATTAATCTTATATCTGTTTATTTAGGTATAATTTATTTTCATATTTTATGAAAATATGTTACTGAATACAGTAGTAATCTGCGTTTTGACTTTATAATGAAAATAAACATTTTTGTTGTAAATCATCAGATTATATATCATATGAAAACCTTAACGTTTAAAGAGTGTCATTGATCATAACAGCAGGCAGCTACAAATAAAAGATTTTCAGATGTATTAACAGTATTGTCATACATTATGATTAAAAGAAGTAGCTTTTATGAAAATATGTTACTGAATACAGTAGTAATCTGCGTTTTGACTTTATAATGAAAATAAACATTTTTTTGTAAGTCACCAGATTATGTATCATATGAAAACCGTAACGTTTGAAGAGTGTCATTGATCAAAACAGCAGGCAGCTTCAAATAAAAGATTTTCAGAAAAACAGCTTTCCCTTGCTCCTAAGAAGCTCTCCTTGCCGCTATAGTGTTTTCTCTGCTTAAGTCCAACAGTAACACTAGTACATTACGGATTGCAGGAAAGGGTAAAATAATGCATATTTGATGAAGGAAATAATATAATTTTCAAACAATTAATCTTATATCTGTTTATTTAGGTATAATTTATTTTCATGTAAACAAACAATGTATTAACAGTATTGTCATACACTATGATTAAAAGAAGTAGCTTTTATGAAAATATGTTACTGAATACAGTAGTAATCTGTGTTTTGACTTTATAATGAAAATAAACATTTTTGTTGTAAATCATCAGATTATATATCATATGAAAACCTTAACGTTTAAAGAGTGTCATTGATCATAACAGCAGGCAGCTACAAATAAAAGATTTTCAGATGTATTAACAGTATTGTCATACATTATGATTAAAAGAAGTAGCTTTTATGAAAATATGTTACTGAATACAGTAGTAATCTGCATTTTGACTTTATAATGAAAATAAACATTTTTTTGTAAGTCATCAGATTATGTATCATATGAAAACCTTAACGTTTGAAGAGTGTCATTGATCAAAACAGCAGGCAGCTACAAATAAAAGATTTTCAGAAAAACCGCTTTCCCTTGCTCCAATGAAGCTCTCCTTGCCGCTATAGCGTTTTCTCTGCTTATGCTCAACACAAACACTAGTACATTACGGATTGCAGGAAAGGGTAAAATAATGCATATTTGATGAAGGAAATCATATCATTTTCAAAAAATTGATCTTATATCTGTTTATTTACGTACAATTTATTTGAATGTAAAAAAACAATTTATGTACAATATTATCATCGATTTTGATTGAAAGAAGTAGGTTTTATGAAAATATGTTATTGAATACATTAGTAATCAGCGTTTTGAATTTTAAAAAGAAAATAAACTTTTTTTTGTAAATTATCAATATACATGTCATATGAAAACCTGAAACTTTGAAAAGTGTCATTGCCCATAACGGCAGACAACTGCAAATAAGAGATTTTCAGAAAAAGTGCTTTCCCTTACTCCTACGAAGCTTTCCTTGCCGCTATAGTGTTTTCTCTCCCCAAGTGCAACAGTAACACTAGTACTTTACGGATTGCAGGAAAGGGTAAAATAATGCATATTTGAAAGAGAACTGACAATATTTTCAAACAATTGATCTCATATCTGTTTATTTACGTATTATTAATTTTAATGTAAACAAACAATTTATTAACAGTATTGTTATACATTTTGAATGCAAGAAGTATGTTTTTTGAAAATATGTTATTGAATACAGTAGTAATCTGCGTTTTGACTTTATAATGAAAATAAACTTTTTTGTTGTAAATCATCAGATTATGTATCATATGAAAACCGTAACGTTTGAAGAGTGTCATTGATCATAACAGCAGGCAGCTACAAATAAAAGATTTTCAAAAAAAAAACGCTTTCCCTTGCTTCTACGAGGCTCTCCTTGTCGCTATAGTGTTTTCTCCGCCTAAGTGCAACAGTAACACTAGTACTTTACGGATTGCAGGAAAGGGTAAAATAATGCATATTTGATGAAGGAAATCATATTATTTTCAAACTATTGACCTTATATCTGTTTATTTACGTACAATTTATTTTAATGTAAAAAACAATTTATGTACAGTATTATCATGCATTTTGATTGAAAGAAGTGGGTTTTATGAAAATATGTTACTGAATACAGTAGTAATCAGCGTTTTGAATTTAAAAAAGAAAATAAACTTTTTTTTTGTAAATTATCAATATACATGTCATATGAAAACCTGAAACTTTGAAAAGTGTCATTGCCCATAACGGCAGACAACTGCAAATAAGAGATTTTCAGAAAAAGTGCTTTCCCTTACTCCTACGAAGCTCTCCTTGCCGCTATAGTGTTTTCTCTTCCCAAGTGCAACAGTAACACTAGTACTTTACGGATTGCAGGAAAGGGTAAAATTATGCATATTTGAGGGAGACCTGACAATATTTTCAAACAATTGATCTTATATCTGTTTATTTACGTATTATTTATTTTAATGTAAATAAACAATGTATTAACAGTATTGTCATACATTATGATTAAAAGAAGTAGCTTTTATGAAAATATGTTAATGAATACACTGGTAATCTGCGTTTTGACTTTAGAATGAAAATAAACATTTTGGTTGTAAATTATCAGATTATGTATAATATGAAAACCTTAACGTTTGAAGAGTGCAATGACACTCAATGGATGACACTCAATGGATCAATGGATCAAAACAGTAGGCAGCTACAAATAAAAGATTTTCAGAAAAACCGCTTTCCCTTGGTCCTACGAGGCTCTCCTTGCCGCTACAGCGTTTTCTCTTCTTATGCTCAACACAAACACTAGTACATTACGAATTGCAAGAAAGGGTAAAATTATGCATATTTGAGGGATAACTGACAATATTTTCAAACAATTGATCTTATGTCTGTTTATTTACGTATTGTTTATTTTAATGTAAATAAACAATGTATTAACAGTAATTTCATACATTTTGATTGAAAGAAGTAGCTTTTATTAAATTACGTTAATGAATACAGTGGTAATCTGCGTTTTGACTTTATAATGAAAATAAACATTTTTGTTGTAAATTATCAGATTATGTATCATATGAAAACCTTAACGTTTGAAGAGTTCAATAACACTCAATGGATGACACTCAATGGATCAAAACAGCAGGCAGCTACAAATAAAAGATTTTCAGAAAAACCGTCAGTGTTTTCTCTCCTCAAGTGCAACAGTAACACTAGAACATTACGGATTGCAGGAAAGGGTAAAATAATGCATATTTGAAAGAGAACTGACAATATTTTCAAACAATTGATCTCATATCTGTTTATTTACGTATTATTAATTTTAATGTAAACAAACAATTTATTAACAGTATTGTTATACATTTTGAATGCAAGAAGTATGTTTTTTGAAAATATGTTATTGAATACAGTAGTAATCTGCGTTTTGACTTTATAATGAAAATAAACTTTTTTGTTGTAAATCATCAGATTATGTATCATATGAAAACCGTAACGTTTGAAGAGTGTCATTGATAAAAACAGCAGGCAGCTACAAATAAAAGATTTTTTTAAAAAAAACGCTTTCCCTTGCTTCTACGAGGCTCTCCCTGTCGCTGTAGTGTTTTCTCCGCCTAAGTGCAACAGTAACACTAGTACTTTACGGATTGCAGGAAAGGGTAAAATTATGCATATTTGAGGGAGAACTGACAATATTTTCAAACAATTGATTTTATATCTGTTTATTTACGTATTATTTATTTTAATGTAAATAAACAATGTATTAACAGTAATTTCATACATTTTGATTGAAAGAAGTAGCTTTTATTAAATTACGTTAATGAATACAGTGGTAATCTGCGTTTTGACTTTATAATGAAAATAAACATTTTTGTTGTAAATTATCAGATTATGTATCATATTTAAACCTTAACGTTTGAAGAGCGCATTGACACTCAATGGATCAATGGATCGAAACAGCAGGCAGCTACAAATAAAAGATTTTCAGAAAAACCGCTTTCCCTTGGTCCTACGAGGCTCTCCTTGTCGCTATAGTGTTTTCTCTGCCTAAGTGCAACAGTAACACTAGAACATTACGGATTGCAGGAAAGGGTAAAATAATGCATATTTGAAAGAGAACTGACAATATTTTCAAACAATTGATCTCATATCTGTTTATTTACGTATTATTAATTTTAATGTAAACAAACAATTTATTAACAGTATTGTTATTAATAAGTAATTTCATACATTTTGATTGAAAGAAGTAGCTTTTATTAAATTATGTCACTGAATACAAAGTCAGTGTTTTGACTTTAAAAAAGAAAATATATCTATTTTTTTTTGTAAATTATTAATTTATATGTCATATGAAAACCTTAACCTTTGAAAAGTGTCATTAACCTTAACGGCAGGCAATTCCAAACAAGAGATTTTCAGAAACAGAGATTTCCCTTGCTCCTTCGAGGCTCTTCTTGCCGCTATAGCGTTTACTCTGCTTATGCTCAGCACTAACACTAGTACATTACGGATTGCAGGAATGTGTTAAATTATGCATATTTGATGAAGGAAATGGTATTACTTTCAAACTATTGACCTTATATCTGTTCATTTATGTATAATTTATTTTAATGTAAACAAACAATTTATGTATAGTGTCATCATACAGTTTGATTGAAAGCAGCAGGCTTTATGAAAATATGGCACTGAATACAGGAGTAATCACCGTTTTGACTTTATAATGAAAATATACATTTTTGTTTTAACTTATCAAATTATATATCATATGAAAACCTCAACCATTGAAAAGTGTCATTGACCCTAACAGCAGTCAGCTGCAAATTTCAGAAAAACCCTTTTCCCGTGCTCCTACGAGGCTCTCCTTGCCGCTATTACATTTTATTCTGCTTAAGTGCAACACTAACACTAATTCATTATGGATTGCAGGAAAGTGTGAAATAATGCATATTTGATGGAGAAATGACATTATTTTTAATTTATTGACTTTTTATCTGTTTATCTATGTATTATTTATTTTAATGTAAACAATTTATGTACAGTGTCATCATACATTTTGATTGAAAGAATCAGGCTTTATGAAAATATGCCACTGAATACAGGAGTAATCAGCGTTTTGACTTTATAATGAAAATAAACATTTTTACTGTAAATTATCAAATTATATGTCATGTGAAAACCTTAACCTTTGAAAAGTGTGAGTGACAGCAACAAGATGCTCAACAAGGTGCTGATCAGCTATCCCCACCCACTTCCACTTGTCCTCTTAGCCCTCGAGCAGCTCAGAGGGGCACCCATTTTCTTCAAACTTGATCTTCAAACCTATAACCTCGTTCGTATCCGGAGGGTGATGAGTGAAAGACAGCATTCAGTACCAGATCTGGACACTTTGTGTACCTGGTTATGCCATATGGCCTGGCTTCAGCAGCCAGCATGTTCCAGCACCTGATTAATGAGGTTCTCCGGGGTCTGCTCAGTCAGTGTGTGATCGCATACGTTGACGACATTCTGATTTACTCCTAGCCTTCTCTGCCCTCAAGGAGGCATTTACTCCCATTCTGAAGCAGCCAGACCCTAACTTTCCCTTTATTGTAGAGGTTGATGCCTTCAGCCAAGGGGTAGGGGCCATCCTCTCCCAGAGACAGGTCTCCGGTCGCCTTCTTCTCATGTAAGCTCACTCCGGTGGAGCAAAATTATGATGTCCTGAACTGCTGGGTATCAAAATGGCACTAGAGGAGTGGAGGCACTGGCTCGAAGCGCCAAGTATCCAGTCACAGTGTTTACAGACCACAAAAACCTTGAGTACTTTAGAGCTGCCAAGTGTTTAAACTCCCGTCAGGCTAGGTGGGCTATATTCTTCTCATGTTTTAACTTTGTTCTATACTACAGTCCTGTCTCCAAGAATGGCAAGGCCATTTCCAGAGCCTGATGCCCTTTCCTTCCTGATTGCAGATTCCTCCAGGCCATCACATGGGAGTTCAACCAAAGGATATGAGACCTCCAGCCAGCCCAAGCTGAAAAGGTCAACCATGAACTCCTGAAATTCCTCTGGCTCTTCTGCCAGCACTAACCCCAAGAGTGGGTACGTTACATCGCCTGGGCTGAATATACCCAGAACTCAGTCACGCATACTGCCACAGGTCTAACCTCTTTTGAAGCTGTTCTAGGGCTCCAGCCACCTCTATATCCATGGCATGCCTCCCCCACTGACAGTCCCACCATTAATGAGTGGTGCAGGCGAAGCAAAAGAGTCTGTGACGTCACCCACCTGGAACTGTCTTGTGCAGTCACCCAGATGAAGAAGGCAGCAGATAAGAGGCACAGTTCCACCCACAACTTCCAGCCCAGCAACCGAGTGTGGATCTCCACGGAGGCCTTCAGAAGCCCAATGTGTCATAGTAGGTATTAAATAGAGAAACTAGAGACAGTGTCTTGGGAACTAGGTGAGTGGCGGGAACAAGGGGGGGAGGAGCTGAGTGTGGGGGAGAGGAAGTTTTAGTGTTCTGTGGAGTTTGTTAATTAAAGTGGTGAAGACGAGCAAGTCGTCCGTGTGTGCGCCTCTTCATTTTATTACATGGTGTCAGAAGTTGGTGTTCAAGACCTACAGTCAGAAGATGGCTAAGTTTAATCCACCGCAGAGCTTTTGCTTCGAGAAACCGTCAGAATGGGCTGAATGGAAGAAGCGTTTTACCCGCTATCGCACGGCAACCAAACTGGATAAGGAGGATGGCGGCGTGCAAGTAAGCACTTTAATATATGCTTTAGGCAGAGAAGCGGAGAATATTTTTAGCTCATTCACATTGGCGGAGGGTGAAGATGAAGACTATGATGTAGTCATGGCTAAGTTTGACGCCTACTTCATTCCGAAACGTAACATCATCCATGAGAGAGCATGTTTTCACCAGCGCGTGCAGCGCATGGAAGAGAGTGTGGAGACATTTATCCGCGCTTTGTATGAACTTTCGGAGCACTGCGAGTTCGGAGCTAATCGCGAGGAACACATTAGAGACCGAATCGTGGTAGGGATCCGGGATAAAGAATTGTCACGGAAATTGCAGCTCATACCAAAACTCACTCTGGAGATGGCAGTACAGGAAGCGCGTCAGTCAGAGGCGGTAAAAGCTCAAGTTGGTCTGCAAGGCGAGGCTGCATGCAGTATACAGGAGGTGGCACATGGGCAAAGAAAACAGTCAAAATGGCAGAAACAAAACAGAGACAGT
>JAOUQY010154292.1:0-10596 GCA_028566355.1 Doras micropoeus | reverse complement strand
ATTAGGTTTGTATACTGTAGAGTGATAAAAGCAATGGCTGTAGAACAGAGTCTTCTGGAACAGCAACTTTTATTTTGTATATAGAGAAGCATTATCATTTCAAACTGATAGGGGTCAGTCAGACTGCTAGCATCTGACCAAAACCATTCTTCTACTTGCATTTTATTTTCAGTTGTCCTGTAGTGTGTTTGGATTGCTCACTCGTGTCACTGGGTCCATTTACACACATGTGAAAATGCTTCCATGTTGCATTCTGTTCTAATTTAATGCAACATTTTTCATTACAGATTGACAACAAAAATTGAGTGAAATAGCACTTTGAAATCTTTGAAACATTTACAGAGATATGCATTTCAGAGTTACTTAGAATTTGGTGTCCCCAGCGGCGTTGGATGGATGGATGACATCCGTGACCGAATTTGCCATGGGGGATGCCGATGCTATAGCCTACTGGGATGTCTTTGCTTGGACAGAAGAAGGAAGTGACCTGGAAAACAAGTAGGCCTACAGGCACAGATAGATTATTAACAGTAGGCCAACAGTAAAATATTTTTATGAATATACTCTTGTTAATTCAACCAGCATAAGCAGTTGTTGGGTTGGGCCATCAGTGATGATTTATTTGTTAATGGCAAAGAAAAAATGCTATTTACTGTTGTAATGATTAAATGCTCAATGAAATCTTCCCTCCTTGTTTCCCCTGTCCTCCTTATTTCTGATGCCCCTGCATGTCCTCCTTTTGCTTTAAAGGGGAAGTGTGCGCTTAAACTGGCACGGACTCAACAAGTTTGTACAAACCCTTATAATCTAGTTTGGATTGAATCTACTGTATATCTGAATCTATATCTGACTTTTTGTACGAAGCAATTAACATGGTCAGTATCACACAATTTCTGAGATTGAAATATGCAATTAGAAATAGTGCAGAATCTTGAATATTATTTATTTAAGATAATAAATATCTTACAGATACTTCCTTTGTTTTTAATGTTTAAAATGTTTAAAAAGTTGAAAGTTTATTTTCAAATTGAATGATATAATTGATATACTGTAATTGTCACAATATCACCTGAATCCACACAAGACACTTCCCAGAGCACACTCCAGTCTATAAACATGGCCACCACAAACTACATTCCCCAGCAGAACACTCCTCTGGGACATTCACCTTCACTCACTTACTGATCACACACGCCTGTCCACAATCACCTCCAACTGGCAACCCCAGTTCCAAAAAAGTTGGCACGCTGTGCAAAATATAAATAAAAACAGAACTGCATGATTTTCAAATGTCATAAACCCGTCTTTTATCCACAATAGAACATAGAACACATATCAGATATTGGAAGTGAGACATTTTGCCATTACCAAAGTCTTCACAATTTTACGTTTTTCTGAACAATTTTCTGAAACAATTTTTAGCCACAGTCTTTTCACAGATTGATGAACCTCTGCCCATTACTACTTCTGAGAGACTCTTAAATGCCTAGTTGCAAAATGCTCCACTAGTAGTATCACTTACTGTTCTTGAGATACACTGCTGTCTAGTTCAAATTGAGCTAAAATTTTTCATGAAATGGTAAAATGCTTCACTTTCAACATCTGATATATGTTCTATTGTGAATAAAATATGGGTTTATGAGATTTGCAAATCATTGCATTCTGTTTTTATTTACATTTTCAAGAATTCAAGGAGACTTTATTGTCATCACGTGTGGTGCATGAGGTGGAATGAAATTGTGTCCCAGTTTACACCTGAAAAAAGGAAGCAATATATATAAAAAATAAACAGTATAGAAAAATATAGAACAGTAGAGAAAAATACAACAAAATAATAAATCATAAGGTGCAGTAACAGCAGCATGAATCACAGCAGGATGAGTAGAGTGATGCAGTGACATTAATACTTTATATTTATACAACATGTATTTTACACAGCGTCCCAACTTTTTTGGAATTTGGGTTGTATATAAGCAAGTTTAGTCAATTACAAAGTAATGCTCAGTGTGCCTATACCTGACTTACCAACCCTGTGGTTTCATGCTTGCTATTCTGGTTTTGATCTCGCCTTGTTTCCTGATTTTTAATTTTTGCATTTTGTAAAGATTACTTTGGCAACACCATGGATGCCCCTGTGCAACTGGGCCTTGCAGAGTGCAAGAAACACCATCAAGAGAAGCTGTGTTTCTACTGATCGCTTTTGTGGCACACTGTCCCACACACCAAAGAGCCTCAGGCCAGCTTTGTCCCATGGAGAGGACAACCAACCACCCACATACCTCTCTGATGAGTCCATCTCAGTTTATTTCTCACCAATCCTTAACTAGGAAAGTACAGAGAAGGCACTCAAACCGTGTTTTTGTCCTTTCTACATTTATTAACTCTGGAGCAGCTGGTGAATTCATGGACCACAAAATAGTGATGAAGCTGCACTTTCCAGAAGGCACTGAGGTGTAAACCTAGCCACCATAAGCTACATTCCCCAGCACAACACTCCACTGACATGACCTATACACATGACTCTGAACTTTAGTCAGTTGCAAATTAACACTCAGTGTCCCCATACCTGACTTACCAAGTCTGTGATTTTGTGTTTGCTATTCTGCTTTTGATCTTGTCTTGTTTCTTGGATTTTAGATTTGCCCTCATAACATTGTTTGGTGATAACCTGTCAAGTGCCGGTGCCTGTCAAGTGTTTTGTTTCATGTTTTGGAATTATGCCTGTGTTTATAATAATGTGATCCTGCTTTTGCATCAATCACCAACTCCAGGGAGTTTTATGACAGTAAGGATGACCTTATTTTTACTCAGATATCATGCACTGTCACTTTGTATTTTACTGCCGGCCTATCTCATTTGTCTCTTTATTGCACTTTTCTAGCATCACTAAATGCTACCTTGCTATGTTTACTTCTGGTTAGATGCTAAATTCATATCATTGCTTGTCCATGCACTATACACAATGACAATCATGGTGAATCTAATCTAATCTAATCTAATCTAATCTAATCTAATCTAATCTAAGGAGACAAAGTCTTTACTAGAACCAGAATGTTTCTTCATATTTCCCCATATTTTAGTCAAACTATAGTATTTTGCACTGATTATAAAACACTACTAGTGACCTTTAAAGTAATGAATGATATTGCCACACAGTGCCTGAGCAAAATCTAAGTCTATTACTCTTAACAACACAATCTTTATCAGAAGTTTAAGGTTTAATATATGCTTGCAATAAAGGACCCTAGAGCAAGTGCTAACCCTTTTGTTTCTACAAAGCCCCAAAAATATGGAATAATTATAATTGTTCATTTTTGGGTCTCAGATTCAGTCTCCACCTTTATGTCATTGTTGAAAACATTTGCTTTCACAAAATTGTTAAACAGTTTTTGTCTTAGGATACTGTGCAGAGATCTGAAGGATCGGGAGAATAGAGAGTTTTGGTAAACTAAGATGGTTGGAAGCAGTTTTTCCCCTCTCACGTGATGACTGAGGTTTGTTGACAGTGGATCAGCAGGACACTTTATGTCCCAGGGTGCCTCCACTCTTCTGGCTTTCCCTTTTAGTTATGCTCTTATAGCTAGATCTGCTGGAGTCCCTGATTTCACTCTGTTCGCTATATGCACCCTTTGAAGTCACTGATCAGAATTTCTCTTTCTCCCAAACTAGGTATGCTTGCCAGCTTCATGATGTGATGCTGGAACAAAATCCTGGGAACTATTCTCTTACCGGTCAAGACCTCCCCGATAATTCTGATGCTCTGCTCCTTATTGCGTCTTCATTTGGATCTTTCTGCATTTGTGACTCACCTGCCTTCTGTCTCTTTATTTTTGGTTCAACCTTTAAAAGTGTCATACTGGTGCCAAAACCCAGGAAATTGAGGAAGATCTACCAGCATGGGGTCCTCATCACTAGCAGAGACCATCAAAGCCCTCACCAGCATCTACCAGAAGCAACATCAGACCACAGAATCATGGGGCTGGGCCAAGTGGGTGGCCCGCTTGAGTTCACCACTCATTCAGCTCAATACCTTCCTGTTGCAAACTTGCTGGACTACCCAGACCTAAAGCCAACTATTTTGCAATGGTCAGCTGTACCCTGGAACAGCACTGTCTGAGCTTCTGCACAAGCACATCCACAAGCAGCACCCGATCGAGCTTGGGCATACTATATACCAGTCAGTATTTGGATTGATGGTTTTGAGCTGTAACCAGACCTCAAATTGCCAGGTTCAAGGAGGCAATAAGTTGTGTACATGGAGATGTGCATGAATATCGCTTAGGGGCATCATGATCCAAATCCAGGGGCAAAAGCATAAAATAGTCCCCACTTCACCCACCCACTAATTCTGGGATAAATTGGTTGGCATTTCAGACATTTCTGAGGGGAATGTGTGTGGATGGGCTCTGCAAGGTGTGAAAGGTGCATAGTGTTGGCTGGGGAAGCACTGCCTGGGCTGTCATCAGACAAACATGGAGGATTTTCCTTTGGAGAAGACATGAGACAAAACCCACAGGCACGCCTTAGTCCAAGTGAAACTAATTCATGGTGAATGGGTTCAGCCCACTGTTGTGCTCTCCTTCCACTACTTTGCGACTGCTTAAAGATTAAAGGTTATACTGACTGATGCAGGGCACTCAAACAAAAGAAGAAATGGCCCAGTCATTGGTCTCAAAGAGCCATCAAAAATATTTTTCCAGGCAGCTCACCATAAGCCGATGGTTGGGCATTTAGGTAAAAACACTGAACCATCTCATGGCCCACATCTACTGGCCAGGCATTCACTGCAATGTTTGTGGGTGGTGTGTGACATTTCACAAATATCAGCTGCAAATCTACTGGCCACCCCAAAAGGGCTATTGCACCCCCTTACATTAATTAAGGAATTAAGAATTGTTCTGCACCTGATCGGGCCATTGGAACAGACTGGAGGAGCACATCACTGGTGTTGGTCCTACTGGATTACACAGTCTGATACCCTGAAGCCATGCGTCTTAGCAATGTCTCACCATGCAGTGTTGTGGAGGCTTTCTTCAAAATTATCTTACAAGTTGGGATTCCAAAAGAGATACAAACTACTTGGGATTAAATAAATTTGCACCATATTGTATGCATGTACCATTCTCAGACAGATGGCCTGGTTGGGCAGTTTAATCAAACCCTTATAATTATTATTTTAATGTTTGCACATGAAGATGCTCTGAATTGGGATAAGCTTCCATGGGGAAGCTTCCATTTGGAAGGCTGTCAGCCATTTGGGATTTCCCAGGGAGATAAAGTAAGCATATTATTACCAACATTGAGCTCCAAATTACTCACCAAGTGACAAGGGTCCTTCAAGGTCACAAGGTAAGATGGGGATGTTGAGTATGAAGTGAAGTGAATGGCTAGAGGCAGGGCATGGTAGATATACCACCTCAAACTCCTTAAACCATGGAAACCCAATGGCTTTGA
This sequence comes from Doras micropoeus, assembly GCA_028566355.1. Classification (NCBI taxonomy): domain Eukaryota; kingdom Metazoa; phylum Chordata; class Actinopteri; order Siluriformes; family Doradidae; genus Doras; species Doras micropoeus. Next base: position 5,142 of record JAOUQY010154292.1, on the reverse strand, counting down.
TAATGAGTGGTCCAGATAGGGATGACCCTGGATTGGAGGTGAATCTAATGGCTTAATGCACCCTGGCATCACTGGCCCAAATCACAGAGCTTTCCAGATGCAGAGTTGCAGATGGAATTTTCTTACATGATTTCACCTCTACCCAGTCATACTAATCTCATAGTCTGGTTCCTCTGAAGGCTTCTTCCTCATGTTGTCTATGGGAGATTTTACATTTTACTGATGAAGTGCATGTCTCTTTAATGTAATTTATCATTCTGTAAATAATGCTTTGCTTGAATACTTTCTCCATCTGAGGCTTGTTATTAAATAATTCATAATCTTTATGCATATACATATTAGTATACTATAGGTGTCATGTTAATGTGTTGCAGATGAGGCCCTATAGTAAACTGTGAAACTCTGAAGCCAAAATAAAAATCAATTTCACCACAAATCATCACACTCTTCCACTAGAGCTATAGTAAAAATATGAAGATTGTCTTGAACAGGCTTGCTCTGTCTGTTTTCATTAAATACCGCAATGAAACCCCATCTTTATCATCAACTCTCCTAGTTAAAGCTTATGAAAAAAGCAAATTGAATAAAAAAAAAAAACACATTATGATGCCCTGTGAACCTTTCTGGCCAGCTTTATAATTTCAAAAAGAGAGAGGTGCCCTTGAATGGTGCAAGAGAAAAGCATTCAGCATATCATCCAGAGATCATGTCTACCATCCACTGGAAATGCTGAAAATATATTGTAGCACAAATCGCTGAAAAACTTAATGCTGGGTCTGATAGAAAAGTGTCAGAACACACAGTGCATCACAGCTTGCTGTATATGGGGCTGTGTAGCCACAGACCAGTCAGAGTGCCCATGCTGAACCCTGTCATTGTACACCTACAATGGGCACATGAGCAGCAGACCTGGACCATGGAGCAATGGAAGAAGGTGGTCCGATGAATCGCATTTTCTTCTACTTCAGATAGATGGTTGGGTGCATGTGCAATGCGTACTTTGGGAAAAGAAGGCAACAGAATACATTATGGGAAGAAGGCAAGCCAGAGGAGTCAGTGTGATGCTCTGGGCAATGTTGTGCTGAGAAACCTTGGGACCTGGCATTCATACATTTACCTTACAACATACCACCTACCTAAACATTGTTGTCCAAGTACACCCCTTCAAAGCAACAGGATTTCCTAATGGCAGTGACCTCAATCAGCAGGATAATACATCCTGCCATGCTGCAAAAATTGTTAAAGAATGTTCAGGCCTCCAAATTCCCCAGATCTCAAATCAAGCATCTATGGGATATGCTGGGCAAATAAGTTGAATGCATGGAGACTTCACCTTGCAACTTACAGAACGTAAAGTATTTGCTGTTAATGTCTTATGCTAGATACTGTACCACTGCACACCATCAGAGGTCTTGTGCAGTCCATGCCTCAAGGAATAAGCGCTGTTTTTGGCACAATAGGCAGGTGGTTTTAAATGTTGTGGAGGATCAATGTACCTTGTACCTCCCCAGTCTTTCCCACCACTACCCCATCCCAAAATTTCCTGTATACCCCCTTAACTCTGGCCTCCTAATTTTTAAAGAATACATTTTCCATTATCAAATACATCCTCCAGAACATAGGTAAAATATGGCTTTATGTGTGCAGAACACAATCATGCTTTGTGCAGACGACAATGAATTTTATGTGAGTTTTTTAGCTGCTGAACCTGAATTCAAAAGTCATTTAGAGACAAATCAAAGCCATAAAGGCATGCCTGTTCAGTTTTTCAAAAGAACCTAACAGGATCTGGGAACATCTAAAAAAAAAAAACATGTGCACTGTTCAGGAGCAAACTGCAAAGGATCAAACTACACAAATCGACAGATATATCCAATCACGTCACCCTGACATTGAGACACTCATCAAGATGAAATCACCGCCTCAGTTGTGAGTGTTAAAACAAATGTTATATTTCCCTGTTCTTAAAAATTTACAAAAGTATGTAAAAACAGTTTATACTGTTTCAGAAATAATGTAATATTAAATAATGTAATTAGTTTTGGACATAATAAAAAAAGACCTGATTACTTTCTAAATGCACTGTTTATCCATAAAAAAGTTTTTAAATCTGTGAATATGTTTAAACAAATAATTCCTTTGTTATCCTTGACAATAAAGAGAATTAAGGGTTAGCTCTTGAGTGGTGTAGTGGTAATTTATTTGCTTTTAATCAAGTGATCAGGGTTTGAATTCTGCCAGGGCTTTTTTTAATGGGGCAGTGGGGGGCTCAGTGATCAAAGCTCTGGCCTCTTGATCAGAATGTCATTGGATCAAATCCCAGCCCTGCCATTGTTGGGTGCCTGGTCATGGGTTTTAATGCTCTCTGTTCTAGGGATGTATAATGGTTGATCCTGCATTCTGACTTCAGCTAGCTAACAAGCTTGAATATGCAAATTAATGAATTTAACTGTACTTGTGTATATAGTGGAGTCCAAATCTCATAGATGACACTGAAAGTCTGGGATTTTTTTTTCATTTAATATTTGAAATAAACATAATTTTGATTTAAGAAAGTAAATGCTCAATATATTAAATATTAGTATTCAATATTCTGCCCTATTTGTAGGTCCTTATGTAAATGTAAGCAAATTTGTGATACTATGTTAATTGCTTTGTACAAAAGGTCAGATTTTCCTCATGTCTAATCTCTTCTTCTGAAACATGTGTTCAGACAACACTCACTGACACTGATGGAGTTGATCTAACATTTATTATATGTTTTTCAAAAACTTGCCAGCTCAAGTGCACACTGCCATTAAAGCAAAGGAAGGGGAATGTAGCAAATAGTAAGAAACTAAAAAAGTTGTTGTCAATCTGTAATGAAAATTGTTGAAACATCATGTCTTACTTTATTAAAAGACACACCATTTATTTTTCATGTTATCTTGCAGAATTATGGAAAAAAGTCAGATATTCATAATCAGAAAGAAACACCCTCAAGAAATGCAGTGCTATGAAAAAGCATTTGCACCTTTCCCAAAAGTTATGGAATCACCACTCTTGGAGGATGTTCTTTCAATTGTTTAATTTTGTTTCAATTGTTTTGTTAATGTTGTTAAATCGTTTTTTTTTTTTTATTCCAACCTTCTGGCATGAAGAAATATAATTGTTGTAGTCAGTTACGATTGATAGAGGAAATTGCTGAGGAAAATATTAAGGAATAACTTGGTAATTTGCAGTTCTAAAACAAACACCTGCATCAGATTAAATCTGCTAATTAGCCTTCAGTTAAAAAAGAGTGCTCACACCTTTCAGAGCTGTTGCACAAAGCGGATTGACACGAATCATGGCTCCAACATGAGAGATGTCAGTTGAAACAAAGGAGAGGATTATAAAACTTCTTCAAGAAGGTAAATCATCATAAAATGTTGCAAAAGATATTGGTTGTTCCCAGTCCGCTGTGTCTAAAATCTGGACCAAGTACAAACAAAATGGGAAGGTTGTAAAAGGGAAGCATACTGGTAAACCAAGGAAGACAACAAAGCATCAAGATGGAAAACTTAAAGCAATATGTTTTGAAAACAGAAAATGCACAACAAAACAAATGAGAAACAAGTGGGAAGAAACTGGAGTCGATGTCTGTGACTGACCTGTAAGAAATCACCTAAAAGTAATGGGATTTACATACAGAAGAGCTGAACAAAAGCCATCATTAACACCTACACAGAAAAGAACAAGGTTACAATGACTATGGGTGACTGGATGAAAGTGATCTTCAGTGATGAATCGCGAATCTGCTTTGGGCAAGATGATGATGCTGGAACTTTTGTTTGGTGCCGGTCCAAAGAAATTCATGAGGATGACTGCCTGAAGAAAACATGTAACCTTCCACAGTCAGTGATGATATGGGCCTGCATGTCAGGTAAAGGCATGGGGGAGATGGCAGTCATTACATCTTCAATAAATGCCTACATTGTAATAAAAGAAAAATAATTTAAAAAAATAAACATTTTGCCAGGGGTTGTGTTAGGCAGGAAGAGGACAGTCCTTTCTCAAAGTTGATGTGTTGGAAGAAGGAAAAATTGGCAAGTGTAAAGGGTTGAACTGGTGACAGGGTCAAAGGATCATTGATGCACGTGGGGAGCAAAGGCAAGCCCATCTGGTCCGAACCCACTGAAGAGCTGCTGTAGAAAAAGTTAATGCTGCCTATGATAAGGGTAACAGCACACACAGTGCATCACAGCTTGCTGTGTATGGGGCTGCATAGCTGCAGACTTGTCAGAGTGCCCATGCTGACCCCTGTCCACTGCCAAAAGCAGCTACAATGGACACATGAGCATCAGAACTATACGATGGAGCAATGCCACTTTGAATGACTACTGCGGTCTCAGAATTATTCAACTCCCTGAATAGAATCGCTCATAATAGCACACATTTGCGAATCAGGTGTTGTCTCAAGCACACCTGATGCAACTAATCAAGGGCTTTATTGGCATCAGGTGTGCTTGAGATAAAACATATCAAATAACTGGACTGGCTAGGGGTTTGTTGACTGCGATGTTTATATGAAATATGGCAAAGTGAGGAGAGTTGTCCAAAAAGTTAATAGAAGAGATCACTGCCTTGCAGTGAATGATATGATTCAATGATACAAAGAAAAATGATACAAAAAGATCAGAAAGGCACTGAATGTTCTGGAAGCATAGTTGGCAAGTTCAAAGTTAAAGGAACACTGGTTATACTACAAGGATGTGGCAGAAAGAAAAAGCTTTCACCGTCTGCCACCAGATGCCTGAGGAGGCAGATAGTCAAAAACACTCAAGTGACTGCAAAAGACCTGCAGCAAGGTTTGGTGGCAGCAGGCACTGGTTTCAGTTTGCACAGTAAGGCGTATATGAAATCCTGAAGGTCATTTTTAGTTTGTTTTCCTTTTAATATAAATAAATGCACTTTTAATAAATATGGATGTGTAAAAGTAAAAGTTTAATGTATTATACAATATATACAATATATACAGGGGTTAGACAATGAAACTGAAACACCTGGTTTTAGACCACAATAATTTATTAGTATGGTGTAGGGGCTCCTTTTGTGGCCAATACAGCGCCAATTCGTCTTGGGAATGACATATACAAGTCCTGCACAGTGGTCAGAGGGATT
>JAOUQY010154209.1:0-10608 GCA_028566355.1 Doras micropoeus | reverse complement strand
ATGCCAAGTTAACTCCGAATGTGTAAACCTACAAAATGTGCAGGGGGTTGAATATTACTTGGAGGCACTGTATGTACAAACCACCAGGTTTACTGAGAACTTATTTTAGTGGTATAATACAGAGACAAACATGCATAAGAACACAAAAGGATACTTTTGTATAAACTCAAGGAGTTGGACTTTTCATTGCTAAAGGAAAGAACAGAATAAAACAAAACAGTCTTCCCTATGTTCAGTTACCCTCCCCACTAACTACTGAAAATGAAAGTAAACAAAAAGCTAACTACTCTAAAGTTCCCTGACTAACAAAAATACATGGGGTGGCACTGGTGACTTCCCTAGGGTGTCTGAACAACCCGATAACTATCTGTATGCAATGTAGGAGCGCGCCCGTGCTTATCTGTCCAAACTCCTGAAAAACACAAATAAGTAACATGCATGGAGTAAACCAGAACAGTGAACAGAGATAGAGGGGAGCAGTATAACAACATATAACCCAAAAAAATCTCCCGCTGTTTGAATCCTTTCCGTTCGCTTTTAAAGACTGTTTTACTTCCGGATCCTCTCCCGCGCTGCAATGCCCAGAAGTCAAAGCTCCTCCCCTCGGCGAACCTCATTGGACGCTACAGAACAGGGTGAACGCAACAGCCAATAGATCTTTACAGCCTTCACAAAATGTTCACTAGTAGTAATTAGCACAGACAATAACTTAATAACAATACGTGCCTTTGCACGTAACACTTACCCTGAGAGCAAAACTCCACACACTCGTTGCTCTAAAACTTGGTAAATTGCTTCAGGCTCAAGAACGACAGTCCTGGCTATATTATTTTACAGGTATCTTGATTGCTCATGTAGTGGAATGCTAAAGAATATTGAACACAAGTCAGTGACTGTATAATATTTTGTATCTGCTATGTTTGAAAGTAAAGTGATTGCTCATGTAGTGGAATGCTAAAGAATACTGAACACAAGTCAGTGACTGTATAATATTTTGTATCTGCTATGTTTGAAAGTAAAGTGTGTGGATCTGGCACTATGGGTGTTTCAAATTCCACTGTATCATTTATTAAACACCTTACATTAAACACCATTTGTCAGACTTTCTTCACAGGGAATATTGGTGTATTGCAAGGGCTTTTTGTCTCAGTGAATAGTCCTGCAGCCAGTAATTGTTCTATTGTTGGTTTTATTCCTTCATAGGCTGCAGCATTGTGCGGGTGTTGCTTTTGGAAAGGAAGCTGTATATTTGACTTTACTTGAATCTGATCTTCTCCACCTGACCTTACTAGGCCTATGTCAGTATGATGTTGAGTCCACAATCTGCTTGGCACTTGTTTCAACATTTCTTCTTGTTCTGCAGTCAAAACATATTGAATGGTGTTTCTGACTCTGTCCACCATGACTTTTTTGCTGTTGTTCAGTCTACCGATTTTGTTGCTATTCAGTAAGCACCATCTGCTGATCTGTGGATGTATTTGATGTCTGTCTTTATCCAATTTGTTTCCTTGCTGAGTTTCATCATGGGTCCTAAGTCTTTTGGATGGCAGTTTCATGAAACCATTAATGAAACATATTGTTTGGCATTGGGCACCTTGTACCATTGCATTCTTCCTGGATCAAGTTCTGCTTCCATAGCCACTCTTGTGATCCGGTAACTATGTCACCTGAGGTTAAGAGAATGTGTTTTTTCACCCCATTCCCTTTCATCTCTCTCATGGACATTGTTGTGGATCATAGAGTAATGTGCAATGTAGTTCATCTGACACATCTTCCATTTTGGGACAGATTGTCTGTATGCAAGTTTTACAGGTTATTATTGTTCAGATTTGATTCCATCAATTTCAGCCAGTACACTGTTGATTGTGGAGCTTTTTGTTCTTTCTTGACTGTTGTTAAAGCATTTGCCATATGTGTGCTGGAAAATCTAGTAAAACTCCATCAGGTGTACAGTTAATGTCTGCATTCAGTCTGCACAATGCATCCCTTAATAATAAGTTGACAAGAGTCAATTCAGAATACAACAAGGACATTATTATTCTTTGTGTCAATGGTGAGCTCTAGTGGCTCAGTAAATGTTAGGTCTTCTCATTGGACAGGGGGAGATGGTCTCCTTCAGGGCCAATCATTGAGTTGGTGGCACCTGTATCCACTAGAAAGGGGAATTTTTGCTGACTGTTGATTGATCCCTGCACTTTTGGCTCCCCTACTGATGAGGTAGAAATTACCAATTGCAGATGCACCCCCCCAAGGCCCTCTGGGCACCTTCAATACCATTCTTGGTCTGGCAGTTATCTATAATTGTGCCTCAACTGGTGCTATAACTCTGCACCAAGCACCTGTACCAGCCAATCCTCCACCCAGTTCCAGTGGCGGATGGCACATTGTCATTTGTGCATTTTACTGTATATGTAAGTTGAAGTTTTTTACAGTCTTGAGTTCCAGGTGCAATTCCTTCTGCCAACATCAAACTGTAAGTGTCCAGTTGCTTGATGATTCTATTTCCCATGTTGCCTGGGAATCACTTTTTCACACAGGGCCATGTAGGTTTGGATTTTTTTTCTCCCTTATACATAATAAACACCTTCTTTTAAAAATAGCATTTTGTGTTTACCTGTGTTGTCTTTGACTAATATTTAAATTGGTTTGATGTTCCGAAACATTTAAGTGTGACAAACATGCAAAAAATCAGGAAATCAGGAAGGGGGCAAACACTTTTTCACACCACTGTATGTATCTGATTAGATCTCTTCACCTGTCATGCTCTACATTATCTTACCTGTCTTTTTTATTTTTCAGCACAAATGATATCTCCTTTTATTATTTTATTGTTTCTGTGGCATGTAAAAGCATGTTATACTCTAACTATATTCAGATCTGAATTCAATATCTTATACAGTGAGTGAGATGGAATGTACCATCCTGCTCTCTCTAATGCCCTGTCGTCTCCTATCCATCTTTATTCCAAGCCTGAATACTCCTGAAATTATCCATCTAGGTGGGCTTCTAGGGAAGAAAACTGCCAGTTCATTCCACTCCATGACCACTATTATCTTTTGAACAATTGTCACTCTCTTTTTAGAATTTTCTTCATTAAAACAAATTAATAACAAATTTACTCCATCTACCAAGATTGAGGTTGCCAAGCACCCTTTCTAGCTCACAGTAAAATTGAAAGTGTTAAATTAACTCTTAAATAGTTGAATTTAACACTGTCTCAGATAACATATGGTCCCACTCGCTACAGTGTAAAAATAACTATACCAGAAGAGTTAAAATTTTAGAGTAAATTCAACACCTACTGGAGTAATATATTAACACTATGTAACACTCATCAGTGTTAAATAATTTTACTCGACAGGTAGAATAACTCTCAAAGTGTTCATTTCAAATAAATAAATAACATTTTTGCAACTCTAGACAGTGTTACGTTAAATTAACTCGACAGTTTTAACTTTAAATTTACTCTTGTATGTTTCTATTAAAGTGTTATCCAACATAGTTTCCATAAACTATGACACAATATCTGTGGAAAACAAGAAGAAAAGAAGAAACATGCAGCACCCAATAAAGTTCTTTATAAAAGTTTTATTTTAACTTGTCTTTCCCCAAAAGGAAGTGATGAACATTGCACTGTCAAAGGGCACAGTTAAAAGCAATACATACATTAAATATTAAAAGAAAAAAAATGAACATCTGAAATCTGCAACTGAGTAAATTCAAATTCAAATCTGTAAATTCAAAATAAAGAAATCATATGGCAGTATGGTACAACAAGCCAGCTGTAATCATCCATTTTATAAGCCATTTGCAAATCAAATGGTCTGTAGTAAACAAGCTCCTTGACATCAAGAATTCAGAACTCTTTTTTGGGGAAAGCAAAACTTGAAATGCATGAAAATGCTCATTAAAACACAAGGTCTCCAGCTCTGTAACAACCAAAAATACTTGCTGATCTCTCACTATTATACAGTTGATTTTCTGGAAACCATGCATTACTTGAACATCGGTACAAACAGCTAAGTCAGGGAGATATTTATTCCCATCTACCCATTTGACTGATAGCATTGGTTTTGAGTGACACATTCAACTTCAGAGCTACATCTCTACCTGTGGTGAAATTAGACAATGAACTTTCTTTACCTGGACCAAACTTCAACTTATTCTGGATAAAATATTCCCAGTTGTATGCCATGTGATGCTGATGTTTCCTTGTTAAGCTTAGTGTTATATTTTTGAAGCTTTTTAGTTGCCTCTTAAAAAAGTGTTTTGCCTCAAATTACATACACCACATATGAATAATGGGACCGATTTTTCATATTAAACAGGGATACTGAATCATGAAATGGTGCTTAGGTAAAAGATTTTTCTCAGGAAACAGGTTTTTGAAAATCCAATGATGTTCACCAATCAAATGTTTCAAATAGACGGTCATGCCCTCAATCAGCAGTGGTGCAATAACTATGTTAACAATCTTTAGCAGCAGCAACAGATACTAATAACTGTCTTTTTACATTTTTTTTTACTTTTTCACCAAACAGTAGTGGCATGTTACACAAGACACACCATGACTGTATTGCATGAAGGCCCAAATCATTGCTCCCATCGTCCAGTTTCACCACAGGGGGTTCATTCCGCCGTTCCACATAATCATAGTTGAAAGACTATTCTATCACTTAGATTCCTCATATGAAAGTTTTCAGCAGTGTATTTCAAAACAAGCTTGACCTCAATCTGTGCAACGCCTTCCAATATATCGTGCATAAAATCTGCTGAAAAATTATCAATGGTGTGCTTACTGAAGAGAATTCAGTAAGCAATCACTTCTCATACCATACACATATACACTTCTCACACCATACATATTTTACTGGCCAGGATCACACTCAATGGACTGACAGTGTTCCGCATACAGCTGATTAGTTCTCAAAGATACTCAGAAAATACAGTCTGAAAATGATTCCTGTCTGTGAGACAAAAGCGACAACAGTTTTTTGCACTAAATGACTGAACAAAGCCAAATAAGGTGTGAAGACCTTGGTTATCACCTGTTACTTGAACAAAAGTTCCATGTATGCACCCACCCAAAACTGGAACATCAATGCCCTCAGAGAAATTTAAGATCACTGACAAGAGGTTCCAAAATCAAGCTAAAGATCAATCTTTCAGAAAAATAACTGCTTCGCCTCAGAATTTAATTTTGTGAAAGGGTTTTCAATTTCACTTAAAGACTGCTTGACTTTATTGACATATGCTGTATTTTCTGAAGGTAAGTGTTTCATAGCTGTCTCTCTAACTTGATTTTGTATTTCATGTATAACTTCTTCCAGAGACCAAACCAAACTGTTCACTATGCCCTGTCCAACTCCTGCAGTCTGAACCTGTGCAACAGCTGAGGAACACATATCTAAAATATTCTTGTTAGACACTTCTGGTACAGAAAGGGTGTTTGGAGTCAAGTCATCAAAATCATCCTGCCCAATATCAGTACCACCTTGTTCCCCTTCAATAACAATTTTCTTAGTAAATGCACTTGCACTTTTATCTTCATGTGCTTGTTTTACATGTTTTCTTAAACCAGAAAATATGCCTGACACATGGAAACATCCTACCTCCCCACATTTTAATCTAAGTGTTTTATCAGGGCATAGCCCATGAATGACCTTGAAGTGTCTAACAAGTAAACTGGCATTTGAGTTATGAGACTGACATATAAAACAAATCATCTCAGGATACTTTCATAGCTCTGCATTTACTGTACCATCAGCCACTCTTCAGCTTTCCTTCACTTTCTCAATATCTGTTATAGACTGTCGTCTTTGTAAATGTGTACATGTTACGAAGCCTCTCACAGTAAGCATTACCAAAGAAAAAATGTGCTTTAAACAATTAATCAAAGGCACAAAGAGAACCATTTGTCTTACAGGGGATTGAAGTTTTGTCCAGTACAATGTAGAATGCATGAATGTGATGTCTTGTTGTACTAACTGCAAGACGGTAGGGCTGGCGTCATTCTTCAATGGAGTCAAGATGCTCTTGAATGCTGGTTCCTGTCTTAAACAAATACAATAAACAAAATAAATACCAAACACAGAATCTCAGTAACTGTTCAAGGTACCGGTCCTTGACACAAATCAGTTTACGCAATACATCAATATGTAAATAAATAAAACTAATGCAATATTGCAAGTGCCCCATGAGGGAAAACACACACACACACACACACACAAAAAAATACAAACCTTCCGAAAAAAACAAGAACATGCCCTGTGGCTTGGGTAGCAGACATCTTGCCTGGCTTTTTTCAGCCTTGCGCAGATGGTGGAAGTAAATGAAGCAGCAGTATGACCGATGAAGGGTCACTGTACCATCCTTAATACACACAACAAGCATTTTAAGCAATGAAAGACGAAGAAAACTAAGGAAAATGCAAGCTACTATTCAGAATTAGACCTTACTGCACTAGTGGCTAAATATTTTGTACGATTTGGACTAGACATTTCTCACTTCTGAATACGCAGTCATTTTACAATGATATATAAATGTGAAGCCTACCAAACAAATCCGTTTCATCCTGGTGTTCTCCCAGTGTCAACTCTGCAGCTTCAATCAGTTCTTGCACTTCACTCGAATGAGAGAGACCCTGGCACTCCTGGATTTTTGAGGGATTTTTTATTTTTGAACAAGACTGGTCATCTGTCCAGGAACTTTGCAGATACACCCTCTCCAAACAGCAACATAAAGTATTGCTCAATCTGCAAAAAGGACCATTACTTAAATGACTGGTAACTTTAGTCTTATGACAGAGATGTTACCAACCAATATGTGAAGAGTACCAACCAGGACCTTTACATTGGAAAAGGGAGGAAACAGACAACATCAGAGGATTTGTGCGGGTCATGGATCATTTTCTGGTGGTAGCTGAATGTGAGTTTCATGTTCTGTTTGACTACAGCTTCATCAGAGGAATGCTTCATCAGAGAAATTGCCTCTCTGATCTGATCTTCACTCGGCGTCGGCTCAAAACTGGATGAAGGTGATCATTGTGAAGTTGGTCCTCCAAGTGGATGCTCTCAGTGGATGCTTTTCTTTGGATCGTCTTGAGACACCAAGTCAGGTAACCAGATCCACTCTTCGAGTCATAGTAATGCTCCTTTTACAATGGAATATAGAAAACATAAACTCAAGATTCCAAAATTTAATTGAAGTAAGTGAAAGTACAATGTGTATAGTCATTTTTGAAAAAAAAAAAAAACTGTGTAAACCAATTGAAGGTCTTATAACTTAATTTATATAGACTCCAAGTTAAAGCCTTTTAACCAGAAAAACAGTTAAATCGGATTTGCAATTTTCTTATTGAATGAAAATTCATAACAACCTACCCATGAATCTATCATTTCTGCAGTCAACATATTGACCATATGTGTTCTGGTTGTGTCTGTCAAAGTCTTGGTTCATGTGTATTCTTTAATTATCCTATCTCCTCCATATTTCTTCAATAGTATGTTTGACGGATAGGGACCATTGGCATTGTAGCTTGTGAATAGAAATTTGTAGGTAGGCTAAATTAGGAGGCAGAGCTTGTAGGAAACACTGGAAGGAGTTGAAACAGCACTCGATTTATTACCTCTGAAGTTGAATTCCAGTTCTATGGAAACCTTAACTCTGATGGTTGTTAGTACAATTCCAAGGGAGTTATAAAATGTTAACTCTGTGATTTTAACACTATGAATTTTACTGTGCAAAGCAGCTGTTCTAGACCCACGTTGACTGTCAGTGATGTTTGACTTGGAAGCAGTATGTCAAAAATTGGCACTAGCAAATCTCTTGTCCAGATTCTGCTCATTCTGTTTGTTAGACTGAGATGAGGAAACACAGCTTCAGCGTTAGCCAGATTATGCCGTACTTTCAAGAGTCATAACTTTAAATTAATCAACTCTAAAGACTCTAAACACTCAAGCCCTTATGTATAAATATTAAAAGTTTGTTGATTCCAAAAGTGTTGCCTAATGCCCTGTGTCTCTCTCAGCAAGTTACCAACCATGAATGGACAGTTGGACCTTATTAATATGTTGACTTAGCCAAGGTCTGTCAGAATAAAGAAGAATTTCTCTGTTCCAAATTTCTTTCAACTTCCACTGCCTGACTACAAACTCTCATGTTCTGGACATTTACACAAGTAACTGCTGTGATAGTGATTGTTAACTGTTTATATGTAATCTTTTTCTCAAGTTTGATCTCAGGCAGCTTAATCATTTATTTACAATTATTTGTACTGAGCAAAGTGTTTCTTTCTTTTTTATTACTTTGAAACAGTGCTGGCACTTTTCTTTGCTTGCAGATGGATTTTAAAGTATTTTAAAGGAGTAAATGGTTAGATTATCAAAACATGTTTTTAATGAATTAGACTGGTCTCTATAACCAGCTATTTTCAGCACCTTCTGTTAGGAGTCGCACTGTGCTGTGGGCCAACACTAGAGGGCCATGGCAGCGTAGTAGTCCTGCTAGGAGAACGCCAATCCCCAGCAGAACCCAGGGCAATTTGGGACAACACGAGACACCTGTTTCCCATCCTATTTAAGGGGATCCTTGAGCAGTGTCTCTTGTCACACCTTTGAACATTTTCCCGGTAATGTAACGCTATGGTGTGAGGTACTCGATCTCTCTTTTGTAGAGATCATGGGGTAAGGCTGATGCCTGAGGTAATGAGTGAGGGACTTTTCTATCTCTTCCTCCTTGCTCTAAATCAGGGTATGACACTTTTTATTGTCCAGGCAGTGTCATCCTAACAAACGCTACGTTGTCATTTTTGCTTCCACACTTTTGTAGTGGTGTGATCGGCCCGAGGTAATATAGTAGGTACTTTGTTGTTTAAGTTCACCTGCCAAACTTCGGTGTAGGAGACACTTCTCAAAGCACTGTTTTCTGGGAAAATTCACTAGGATGGGACCGGCTTCCACTTCTGGTACTTTCGCCCTTTTGTTTTGCTCTCATGCTCCGCTTTTCTCTAATTCAGGTGTTTCTCAAGCCGCCCCCAGGGTTTTGGTTTTTCCCACTCTTTTCTGTCCCCAACATACACTATATTGCCAAAAGTATTCAATCACCCATTCCAATCATTGAATTCAGATGTTCCAATTACTTCCATGGCCATTGGTGTATAAAATCAAGCAACTAGGCATGCAGACTGCTTCTACAAACATTTGTGAGAATTTTTTTATTTTAATCTTCTTCCTTTCAGACATAGGGTTAGGGTTAGAGAGGACCTCCATCTTTTCCCTGATAAGCAAGGAATGTGAGGCCACCAGACTCCTATTGAACACAAAACAGACCCTAAGTGCAGAATTAAACTGTGGTCAACCAAACCATAAATACTGCATGTTGCAGGGCAAAGTGACTCTTTGTTTACATTAGAGTAAGACAACGAGCAAAGCTGGCACCAAAGGAAATGAAACCAACCCTCCCTTAACATCCACATGGCTGTTTGATGGAGGAACAAAGGACCTATTATCAGATGAACATAGAACAGAACTCGGGACATGATTCTTAAATCTTATCGTTGATATAATGCCATCATATTTCGTGTAATCCACCAAAACTCCACAGTAATTGTGGTTTATGGACCCGAGCAAAAAAAACCCCGAAAAAAACACAAAATACAATCCTTTTTCCCCATTCTCTTTCAGTTATGCTTAATTTTTCTTTTTGTACATTTCTATTGTTGTATTCAATTTAAGCTTTGATTAAGAAATGTGTGAAATTACTGTAATTGTAATCTTATCAAGAAATATAAATCTTTGGAGTATAATGGCTCTGCAGGCGGCTGGGCTGGTACGCCCAGTGGGGAGATCGACTGATAGAAGAATGAAGCTTTAATATTTATTCAGAAGCCTATGATATATCAGCCCAACTATAAACATAAATATCAAGAGAGGGTAAGAGGAATTGAATATGAGGGGTGTTTGCCAGCTTGAGGCGATTAGCTCCTTGGAGAGCTCAAGCAGTGCACAAACAAACTCAAATTAGTGCCATAGTGATTAATTGGAGAGACGAGCGCAGTGCTCAGACTAGAAGGCAGAGGAAGAGCCAGCAAAATAGACCCTGAAAAATACGTCGGACTGTAAGCCTGTGATCTCACCTCTACGAAAGTGAAACCACAAAATGGATGCCGAAGCATTAGAAAGATTACTGCTGCCCAGGCAGCAGAGAGAGTGTAGTGCTCAGATTAGAGGGCAGAGGAAAGATAGGAAAGTTGTCCCCATTAGATTACCTCAGAACAAAGTCCTACACCATGATCTCTCCTCTCCAGAAAAGAGACCGATTATCTTCCAAAGCACTATGTACTGGGAAAATGGTGTGAGAGCAACACTAGGCCAAGAGATGGGTGTTTACTGTCACTCCAAATTGCCCCGAGGTCTGCTGGGAATTGGAGTTCTCTTGTTGGGAGGACAACGCAGCATGCCAGTGGTCCAAGGTCCTCTTTTTCGATGAAAGTAAAGTGTGCCTTTCATTCAGGAATCAAGGTCCAAGGGTTTGGAGGAAGATGGGTGAGGAACAGAACCCAAACTGCTTGAGGTCCAGTGTGAAATATCCACAGTCAGTCATGATTTG
>JAOUQY010154129.1:0-10626 GCA_028566355.1 Doras micropoeus | reverse complement strand
TGGTCCACTTTAGCCATGAAACCTCCCACACTAAAATGACAGGTGTTTCAGTTTCATTGTCTAACCCCTGTATGTGAAGGTACCATTGGTGCAGAGGCTTATATTGGTATTTTGGAGAAACATATGCTGCTGTCAAGACCACATCTTTTCCCAGGAACTCAATATCCATTTCAGCAGGACAATGCCAGGCCTCATTCTGCATGAGTTACAACAGTGTGGCAGTCCTGATCTGTCTCCTACGGAAAATGTATCAGCAAAAAATCCTTTTGGAAAACTGCAACAATTAGTATCTTCAATTCCTAAGTTATTAAAAAGTATAATTAAAAGAAAAGGCAATGTGATCCAGTGTAAACATACCTCTGTCCCAAATTGTTATGAGTGTGTTGCAGGTATCAATTTCTAAAATTGTTAAATATTTAACAAACAGAATTAAGTAGCCAGTGGTGGCTCAGTGCTAAGACTCTGGGTTAATGATCAGAAGGTTGGGGATTCAAGCCCCAGCACCAACAAGCTGCTACTCCTAAATAAGGCCCTTAACCCTCTCTGCTCCAGAGGTGCTGTATCATCCTAATAAAGCTGGGATATGCAAAGAAAAGAATTTCAGTGGGGAGTGTGAAAAATAAAGACTTCTCCTTCACTCCATCAGAGTCTTACAACAGTTAATCTAGCAGTATCATAGCCTTGAAGTACCTTGAATTCAGGTCTAGCAGCACTACCTTTGGATATTCCAAGTTAATGACTAAGCAGTTTTGCAAGTCACTCTGCATAACAGCATCTGCTAAATGCCATACATGTAAATGTGAATGTAAGTTCATCATAACAATGAAAATCTTTTCTTTGTCCTTTTGTCTGTTAAATAAAGGTTCAAGTGAATTAACAAATTACAGATTTCAGTTTTTACTGCACAAGTGTCCCAATCTTTTTGGAATGGGGTTTTTAGTATTATATTTCCATTAGGCATTTTCTAACAGACTCCAGTATAAATGAAGAATGGAGTAATAAGCAGAAAGTCTCTCTGAATAAGTTAAAAGGAAAAAACAAAGAGAAAGCCAAGGATCCTCCCAGGCTGGCACTGGGAATCCTAAATTGTTTGATATCAAATAGTCTTTATATCAGAGAAACATTTTTAAGAGAAAAAAATTGGGTCTTTGTCTTATAAGAGCTGAAGGACTTTCAGTCAGTGAATTTGGGTTTTTGCTGTCTGCTGTAGTAATTTTCCACTGATTCTTTATAGCCTAGACTATTTTTAGTTCTCTTGACCCCTAATAATAATGTGCAAAATGTTGAATAAGCAGAGTGTGTAGTCTGTTTGATGGAAGAAGAATTCAGCAATTTATCCAGGAGAAAAATTGGAATGTGTATATATGGAACCTGAAAATGAACGCAATAACTGAGTGATGAGAAATTTTGCTTCATTTATATCAGCTGTTTAAAAAAAGTTCTTTATTTTTATTGTTTTACTGACTTGATATATACTGATAAATACAATCAAATTCTGGAATATTAATTACTTATTTTCCATGACCAACGATTTGCTGTGCAGTCTGCTTCCACAGACATACAGGAAGAGTTTAAAAACAGAACTGCATCAAGCGGAAAGGTGGTCACATAAACAAACACACACACACACACACACACACACACACACACACACACAGTCATGTCATGCTGTACTTGTCAGGACCTGCCATTGATATAATTATTAATGCAGCTAATGAATGCCATGTCTAACCCTAACCCCAGCCGTAACCTTAACCTAAGTAATGATAAGGCAACTTTTTCACTTTTTTATTTTTGTATTTTAATTAAAAACTACAACAAAAAAATACTTTACTTATGGAGACCAGCAAAATGTCCCCACAGGATGAAAAATATCAGATATTCCTATTCTTGTGAGGACATTCGGTCCCTCCAAAGATATAAAAACAGTTTCCACACACACACACATACACATATACACACACACACACACACACACACACACACACACACACACACACACAAACAGAGTACTGCTCCATGCTTGTGGGGAGGAGCGGACCTTGGGTTGCCAGATAACGCTGATTTTAAGTAACACTTTCAGCCCAAAGATCTTGTTTTTTTTTATTATAATCTGAATTAAATCTGATACATTTCCACAAAATGTTAAACTATGCAAATGCAAACAGTGTTTCTCCGAGGTACTCGGTGACCAATTCTATTATAAGATATATTGCAAATATTTGAAGCGGGAAGGGGGGATTTTGGAGTAGATAGCCCAATTTCCTTGCATCAGAAATACGTGTTGTGGAAATACTTCTCCATGCAAAGACTGAGAAAAAGAAGGAGAGTGTTTTCCTTTTGTACCAAGTGTTCTAGTCTGGTGTCAGCTCCTTTGTGTGGTGTTTGATGTGTAGATGGGCTGCTGAAACCTGTCAACGCTTGGTTAATGGCATTAGGCTGGCTCGAGCACAGTTGAAATAAGGTATGTCTAAAACCGCTGTTAGACTGTATGGCTGGATGAATGTGCCCTATGTTGTTGACTCTCAACTGTCTATTCCAGGCTTACTCTCAGAAACCACTGGCCTACCGCAGGTGCATAAATCATGTCTTACAACCTGTCGACTAAAACTTGTTTACGGCTATGTCGTGATTAATGTCATCCTGTCCCACGAACATCGGTGGTCACGAGCCGCTCAGACGGAGGCTTTTATTATAACAACTCTATAATAGGTCACTGTGCTACCGTTAGCCTAGTTTGCTTACTGCATTTCTTATTAACAGGTTATGGTCACGAGCTGAGTCACGAGAAAAATCCACTCTCCCACCCACCCACTCACTCACCCACCCACTCACTCACTAGACGGTGTCCGAAATGTATCTCCAGCCGTCTGTTCTTATTCGCCATAACACTACAGAGTGAGTGATCAAGGGAATGGATGAAGTGGACATTTGGAACACAGCACCTCTGTGCGCAGACAGCAGAGAGGTGAAACGAGGTGAAAGGTGATTTCAGACGTCACACCGACACGTCGAACGTTTACGTAAGGACACGTAACAGACCACCACGTCCAGTTACTACCAACCCGAAGTGGACTGGTTCCGCTTACAGCACAGCGAATTTTTTTTATGTGTTGTATTAATAAACAAACGTATAAACGTGGCACATTTTTAGTTCTTAATCTATAGTTCTCTCAAAATCTTTCTCGCTTTCGTAACAAAACAAAAAAAAACAATTTGTCACGTCACTGAGACAGCGCAGTGTTCCGGGAAAGCCTTCCTCTGTCCTGCAGAGCTTCTCCATATCGGGAAACTTGCTGACTCTTACAGAGCGCAGGGAACAGACACTCCTGTACACGACACTTTCTCCTTTCTCTACATCCACGATAATCCGCTACACGTGTCGCTTATTGTACTGAAACAATAACGCACCTGCACCCACGTGACCGCCGACTTTGAAGTGTTTCTACAAGTTATTATACACTTTTTCACTCGAGCCCGCGATCACTTTCTAATAATGTTACCCGACCCAGACAGAAAGAAAAAAAATCTTAATCTGTTGCCAAAAAGAGTCAATCTCAGTATTCCAATATCCACAATGCAGTGCTGCTGTTCCAGGTTAGACAGAAAGAGATGAGTTCAAAGTAGTATTTCCTTCTAGAAATGCACCCAAAAGAAAAGAGGAAACACTTACACAACATTTGTTACGTTATTGTTAAAAGTAACGTAATCTGAGACACAAACACTAACCGTGCTCTTAGGTTCTTTATGTAATTACGTAATTACTCCATTCTCATCTGGTTAGATTAAACCTGCATCTTGAGATGCTTTTCTGCTCACAACTGTTGTCATGTTGCCTGGGTGTTTTTGCTTTAATATCCCAGGCAGGAGATCAGCAGTTTCTTAATTACTCAAAACAGCCTATCCGGCACCAAAAAGGAAGCCACGGTCACAATAACCCAGATTACTTTTTTCTTTTTTACTGCTTTTTCTTTTGTTCTGATGTTGGAGCGTAACGTTAACAGAAGTGCATGACTCGTGCCTACATGGTTTTATGCACTGAGCTTCTGCCTCATTTAGGGTAATTATATAATGAATGAATGAATGAATGAATGACATGATGTACAGGTGTTCCTATTAAATTGGGTAGTGAGTGTACGTTACAGTTAGGTGGGCAGTAGTCTCAGAAAAGTTGTTGTGGGTGTACTGGGTGGCCTGAGTGGGTGTATACACACACACACATACATTCTCTCTCTCTCTCTCTCTCTCTCTCTCTCTCTCTCTCTCTTTATCAGTGTGTGTGTCTGCGTGCGTATGCACTTTACAGCTGGAAAGTGACAGACGGTATTTAAAAGGGGGTGGTGAAGAGGAGGCCAGTTTGACTATAGGATTATTACTAGTTACTAATATTTGGAGAGACTTATAAACCACTAGCCTACTGTTTGAATTTTTAATCTTGTGTAGCAGCACAGGTTTTAATTTTTTTTTCCACAAATTATGGACAAAGGTAAGAGCACAAGAATATTTCACTTGTCAAAGTGACAAGCTTTGTTTGTCAAACGCGTAAATTTGAATTAATTTGCTTGTAAAGATTTAGAGTTGTAGTTTGAATGACTTACAGGCAGTGCGTACGCACACATTACGTGAGCACATGATTTGATTAGTAGCCGCACTTTTGCATGGTTTACCATGATTCATCAGTACCTCAGCAGCTACTGTGTGTGTGTGTGTGTGTGTGTGTGTGTGTGTGTTTGTGTGGGACAATGGTGGTAAAATGAAATGTGTTTACCTAGCAAACTAATGTTTGTGTGTGTGCGTGTGTGTGTGTGTGAGAGAGAGAGAGAGAGAGCACAAGGTACATACCGGTACCCTCCACGTGTAAAATAAAAGCTCAGTTACAGACTGTAAAGCTTTAATTGCATTAATATAATTATAATCATCTAATAATAAATAATCAGTTTGACAGTTGCTCCCTGTGTAATCAGGCTATATCAGCAGTAAACGTTTTTATTTGGTTCCATTGTAATTACTTTTTATGAATCCTTTTGTAATTTGTGGTAGTTATAAGCACTTCTGTGTACTTTTGTTGGAGACAGCAGGTTATTTTAATTTACCTTATATTCTGGAGAAAAGAAGGTTTGTTAATAGCAGCACTTTATCAGGCATGTTTAATTGTTAGCAATACATCATAGGATTAAAAAGCAACGCACTGCGGGAACATATAATAGGCATGATACTATACCACACTATGCAACTGTATAATTGCCCAAGTTTTACATCATCTCAATTCAAGTGTACCTTATTCTAGCTCTGGCCTATGAGTCAAACACAGTCTGGTTATTTACAGCAGCAGCTTGTGAGCATACATTTAGGTGGGGCAGGATGACATTAATAACAACATAGCCTCAAATAAAACTAAGTCAATTAAGCCTGTCACACTAGACATATACTGTTGGCTACTGTCTAGTGAATTTTAGAGTAATGCTGGTTGATAGGAGGTTGAGAGATGACAATACCTGAATGAACTTGAATAACCTAACAATGTACACCAACTTTCAAAGAGAGAATAGAACGGTATACAGTGCTGTGAAAAAGTCTTCTATTTTTGCATCTTTGTCACACTTGAATGTTTCAGATCATCAAACTACTTTTAATATTGGAGAAAGGTAACACCAAATAAACACAGCATGCTGTCATTTTAAGTAATGATTTCATTTATAAAAGGAAAAGTACTACTAAATCAAACAGTTACCCAAATTCAGTTGACTGTTGGGTTCTATAGCACTAGCTATACCCAGGCTATAGAAGAGATTAGAAGGTCTCAAAAAGCAGCACAGTCTAAAGACTTCTAAAGAGATTTGAATACAGATCCAATACGATATCATTGACACCTACCAGTCTGGAAAGGGTTACACAGCCATTGCTAAGGCTCTGTGACAACAAGGAACCACAGTGAGAGCCATTATCCACAAATGGAGAAAAAACAGAACAGTGGGGAACCTTTCCAGGAACGGCTATCTAACCAAAATTTCACCAAGAGGGCATCGGCAACTCATTTAGGAGGTCAAAAAAGAGCCCAGATGAACATCTAAAGAACTGCAGGCCTCACTTGCATTAGTTAAGGTAAATGTACATGATTCAACAATAAGAATGATACTGGGCAAAAATTAGAGGAGTTGTGATGTACAGTACAAACCACTGCTAACCAAAAAGAAAACACAAAGGCTCATGTCTCATTTGCCAAAAACACATGTACCCACAAGATTTTTGGAATAGTATTCTGTGGACTGATGAGTCGAAGGAGGAACGTTTTGGAAGACATGGGTCCTGTGACATCTGGCATAAAGCTAACACCACATTCCACCATAAGAGCATCACACCAACAGTCAAACATGGTGGTGGCAGTGTGGTGGTTCGGGGCTGCTTTGCTTCTGCAGGACCTAGATGACTTGCTATAATTGATGAAGCCATGTATTCTGCTCTCTATCACAAAAGGAAATATCCACCTGTCATTTCCTAACCTAAAGATAAAGTGTATTTAAAGTCGGTTATGTAGCAGGACAATGATCACACAAGAAAGTAAACCTCTGAATGGCTCAAAAGAAATAAAATTCAGGTTTCAGAATGGCCAAGTCAAAGTCCTGTCTTGAATCCCATTGAGAAATCCTCCAGTGTAGCCAAATTAAAACAATTATGCAAAGAAGAGTGGGCCAACATTCCTCCATAGCAATGTAAAAGACTCAGCACAAGTTATCACAAACATTCGATTGTAGTTGTTCCTGCCAAGAGTGGCACAACCAGTTACTAGGTTTATGGGGGCAATTACTTTTTCACATGGGCGATATAGGTTTTAAATAAATCTTTACCTTTACTAAATGGAATGATCATTTAAAAGCTGAAGCTTTTAAAAGCTTATTAGCAAAAATAGAAGAAATTAGGAAGGGGGCAAATACTTTTTCACAGCACCGTAGTCTGCTCTTGTTAGTGTCTCTAGCAAAGACACATATCTTTATAAAATAATTACCATCTCTGACATCATATTGCATTAAACTTAAATGATGGCTTTATTGCATCAAATCTTACAATTTAATAAGCAATTGCTGAGATTATGATGGTTTCTGGGAGCTGTTAACTTCTTCAATGACAAATTTACAACCAAGCGAGTTGCTTAGCCAGCTATATAACCATGTAGATTAGACTTGCTAATCACGGTCTTTATAATCAGGTTTGAAATCTATAAAAAAAAAACGATGCCAGTGTTCATTTTGATAACTTGCATGAAATGAAACTCTGTTTGATATAGCAGGTGTGGTTCTCATCACCATTGTCACAGTGTTCAAGATGAGCACAGAAGGTAATATTCAATTCAGTCAAATTTAATTTGTTATATAGCATGTAAACCAACAGAAATTCAGCTATAGATTCGCTGCCGAATGAGCAAAGGCACAGTTGACATTGGCAAGAAAAAACTCACTGAGACAACACAAGGGACAAACCTTGAGAGGAACTAGACTCAAAAGGGAGCATATCCTGTGGGTGTCACTGGATAATGTGGTGAATATGAGTCATTAATATTTCCCAACTTATGTCATAAAGTCAGACAATACCGAGTGTGCGGAAAGAATCCTCAGTATGGCCAGTCTGATCTTTTTTGACTTCAGTAAAGATTGTAACTTCAAATGTATAGTACGTAAATGAAGTTATCCACTGAAGAATAGATGAGATCTGTGTGTTTTCAGTACATGCAGTCCTTAGGTTATCCAGTGAGGTCATCCACATCGTTCTTTAAACTAGCAATATGGTACCATTCACAGCTATCTTTAGGGTATGTATGTGGTATATTACATACAGCAAAAAGCTTGTCTATTTTCAACCTAGACTTTTATATTGAGGATGTGACTAAACAGGAAGGCTATTTCATAGGTGGGGGCTTTGTAAATAAAAGCCCTTCCCCCTGCTATAGTCCTTATTATTATAGGTACTAATAAAGTTCCTGCACCTTTTGGTCAGCTACTGTGGAGTGAAACTGTTCAGTGCTTTATATAATTTGACATTTTACTGGGAGCCAATGCCATATGGATAAGACGGGGGTAATATGAACAAATCTTCTGGTTCTAGTAAGGACACTGGCTGCTGCATTCTGGACTAACTGGAGCTTGTTTATACACCTACTGGAACATCCAGAGAGCAAGGTGTTACAATGGTCCAACCTAGAGGTAACAAACAAGCTTTTGTTAATCACACAGTGACACTATATCTTTGCTATATTACTGAAATAGTTTTGAGATTGAAAAGGACTATCCTAGTAATATAATGTACACAAGCTTCAAATGAGAGACTGGAATCAATAATGACACCAACGACTTTCACTACAGTAAGTGATATAACAACAGGCCATCCAGAGTTACTTCAGGTTGCCTGTGGCTTAGTGGAAGTTATTTTTTCTTGTCTGAAATAAGGAGGAAGTTACTGAACATCCAGAATGTCCTTTACACATTAAACTTTGCAAAGCTGGTGTATGTCAGCTGACTTTGCTGAAACATATTCAGTAGGTATGTGTAATAAACATATCAGTGAAAGCTTATACAATGTTTATGAATAATTGTAACTGTAATAATCTAGGCCCACTTATCTTTCCTCTATATCTGCCCCCTTGTATAATACTAACATTACTTTGGGAATTCAATATTTACATCCACAAACTGTCAAATAAGACTTGAGCCAGGAAAGAGCCATCTCCAACAACATTTTCTTATCTATCTAGAAGAATGTTATGTTATGAGTTATGTTATCAAAAGCTACACTAAGATCAAGGAACACAAGCAAGGAGAGTTAATCCTGACCAGCTTCTGGTAGCAGGTCACTTTAACCTGTGCTATCTCAGTACTGTGATGAGGCTTAATTCCTAACTGAAAGATTTTATGGCTGTGATTCCTATATAGGATTTTGAAGATAAAGGGAAGGTTTGATATTGGCCTATAGTTAGACAGCTGACAAGGGTCAAAGTTGGATTTTTTAATCAGTGCTTTGATAACAACTACTTTAAATGATTTAGGTACCTGGCCTGATGTAAGGGAGGAGTAGATTATTTTTAATAGAGGTTTTAAAGTATTCTAGTAGACAAGATGGTTTTGTATTAGGAAAATTAATTTGTGCTGCTGAAGTGGAGTAAAAGACTCTAATCACTCTAATATAGTTAAATTGTGTTTTTTCCTATTTTAAATTGCCTAAATTTACTTTGAATTTTCTGTCAAATATACAAATTTTTTCAGTGAAATTTTTTTGTTGAATATGTGGTGATCTATGCTAATTAAATTCGGTACAGTATAAGAATCTAGGATTATTTTTATTATCTTTTATTAGGATGGAGAAATGTTCTGATTTAGCAACACTAAGAACCTTTTAATTATTAGGGCTCTCCTTTGGAATTATTAATTATTAATTAATTGAGATTGGAAATGTATTTTCTAACATTCAGGTGGTCCGCTTTAAAGTGTGAATGTGATCGTTATATCTGTGCTATTTTTTTCTTTGTAATTATTTTTCTAAATTGAGACTTCATTATCTAGACTGTAGCAGACTGTTGACTCTAAGCATTCAGTCACGTGATCAGGTTCTGTGGGACCAGATGATGAGCCAGTCGATAAATCTGGGATTTTCAATAAAACTGTACAGCAGCTAACATGATTGCAAGCTTGATGCAATAGCATGGCAAAGTGCATATATTATGACTAAGACATATTTTTATTGAAATGAGGCCATGATCTAAGATATCTTAAGACTGGGTGGGTGTGACTGTTTTCTATATTTAATCCAAATGTCAGTATTAAATCATAATTAGCGGATCCTTTTATAGTCTGATTGACTACTGCTGAGTTTGAAAAAACAAGAAAAAGTGTCCACTGTGTTCACTGTATCATATTGTGAGTTCAAATCACAACGATGCCAAAGCCATGAATGGCCAGGTGACCAAGAGAGCAAATTTGACTACGCTATTTGGGTGGGAGGGGTGCCTCCCGCACTGCACTTTTCTCTTAGTGTATTATGCTGTCCTATGTTCATGTACAGTATATCAGAGTTCTATTAAGCATCTAATTCCATGGTACTGTTTGAACACCAGTGATCCCAATCTGCTCAACCCATAACTCCATAGCTCCAAATCACAAGCAGCATGCATTATAGGTTATACGGTTACTCTATCCCATTATAACAGACTTATGTTAGCTTTCACACTCCCCTGCTGGTAGGGGTGGCATGACAAATAGAGGAAAAGAGCCCAAAAAATGAAAAATTAACAAATAGACACAGATTATCAAAATTAATATTATTGAAAATATCCATCAATTATTTTTTCTACTGAAACAACCAGGTTTGAGACACATTCCAGTAGAAGTTCAGAATACAATCCTGGTCATCTGTAAATATTAATTAGTGGAAACAAGACTCATTTTTTTGTGGCTATGTTTAATGTTTATAAAGAGTACTTATTATACTATATTGCCAAAAGTATTCACTCACCCATCCAAATTACCAAGCGCAATGCAAAGTGTTGGATGCAGTGGTGTAAAGGACACCACCACTGGACTCTAGAGCAGTGGAGACGTGTTCTCTGGAGTGATGAATCACGCTTCTCCATCTGGCAATCTG
>JAOUQY010154124.1:0-10626 GCA_028566355.1 Doras micropoeus | reverse complement strand
ATGAAACCTGCCACACTAAAATGACAGGTGTTTCAGTTTCATTGTCTAACCCCTGTATATATATATATATATATATATTTGTTGTCCTGAATCATGTATAATCCCTGTGCCAGAAACGTAATGGAATGTCTTATAATGCTTCTATAGATTATTTTAGACATGTTTCATGTCTTCAAAAGCACAGCGACACACAGACACATTCCTGGTCAGTTGGATCCGCAGGTAGAGAGAACCAGCTTTTTGGCCCAAGGCCAACCTCGCTGAAGGCCTATCTCATGGAAAAACAATTTTTTTATTGTTTTGTGTTCGTCGTTAAGTGTTTTGTGCATTTATTTTATTGTTTGCTCACCACACAAAGTGTTTAATATGCTGGCAAATCGTCATCACCTAGGTTACCCTATCCGCCATCTTGGAAAGGATGAATGGGCACACCTCTTATAAGCAAATCTAAGCAGAAACAGAAAGCGTGAGCAGAATCCCTTACAGATTACCTCGGGCTCTAGGACCTACACAGTGATCTCACCTCTATGAAAGTGAAATCAAATAATTAGACACCATAGGGTGTGAAACAAAGGAGCTGCCAGAGCAGCAAAGAGAGCATTGTGCTCAGATAAGTAGGCAGGGGAAGAGAGAGGCAAGAATCCCTTACAGATTACCTCGGGATCTAAGACCTACACTGTGATCTCACCTCTACAAAAGTGAAATCAATGAATTAGGCACCGTAGCATTTGAAAGATTAAAGCTGCCAGAGCAGCAGAGAGCATAGTGCTCAAATTAAGAGGCAGAGGAAGAGATAAAAGGGTCCCTCCTAGATTACCTCAGGCATTAAGCCCCATGATCTCTCCTCTACAAAAGAAAGACTGATACCTCATGCCATAGCATAACGTTACTGGAAAAATGTGTGATGAGAGCACTGGGCCAAGGAGCTCTTTAAATAGGCCAAAAACTGATGTCTTTCATTGCAGCATATTACCCCAGGGTCTGCTGGGAACTGGAGTTCTCCTCTGGCAGGAGAACTATGCTGCTGCGGCCCCCTAGTGTCAGACTGTGGCACAGCACAACCCCTAACACAGGAAGCTTATTCTGGAAATAGCAAGAGCTGTATTTGTTGGCGTAAGTCATTGGGGTTAGAGAAGGTGGGATTTTCATTTATTTTTTTATTGTTTCTTTTATGTACTACAATATATTCAGCTTCAGAAATTCATAAAAAGGATAGGTACAGAAACATATTGCTGCCTCATTATTGCTATCTCATTATTATGAAATGTTATTAAAGCAACATATGTCATATTATGACATACAACAACTCGTATTTACTTGTTATTACAATGTATTATGTCATAAAAGGACATTGGCTATTATTTATGAGGAAGCTTCTTGCTCACACTGGTTCCGGGAATAATAATCAAACATTTCCTTACCATGAGGTGTTTAACACTGTAGGAGTTACACACACTTGAACAGTGTGGCAGTTGCAGGATGTGAGTTGAACTTTGTAAGCTATATTAATTTAGCCACATCATTTTTGTCTGTTTGTGTATTTGAAGTCAATAAGCATCCAACATCATGAGTGCATCGCACTTCAGTTGAATTATTTCATTGTTCAGGTCAGAGACAGTGATGGCAGACAGCTTAGATGTATTGCCAATAGAATAGGACTCACTGGAGCAGATATACTTGAACCTACTGGCACCATGCCTAGTGCCAGGCATTGGTTAGAGGGGTATAAAGCCATTGAACTGTGGAGCAGTGCAGTTGTGTTCTCTGGAATGATGGTGCTCTATTTAATACTTTTGGAATGAGTTGGGGAGTTAGGGATGAGGTAGTGTGGTGGTCATCCAACATCCTGACCTCACTAATGCTCTTGCAGCTGAATGCAATCTAATTCTTCTCAGCAGTGCTCCAAAATCTAGTGGAAAGCATTCTCTGGACAGTAGAGAATTACTCCAACAAAAGAAGTATGCATTTTTTAATAGCCTTGGTTTCAGAATAAACAATGAATTATCAGGTGTCCCAGTATTTTTGACTGTATAGTGTATGTCAATGGTCTGTAGTTTATATGTTTACCTATGTATGTGAGTCAACTCATCAGCTCATTGACAAGCCTTTTTTCAACTGAACTGGCTATGTTTGAGAAAGGAAAAAAGGGATAAACTGATGAGAAAAATAACTAAAAGATTCATGCATTTATACATATGTAACATATTTTCACAATCACAAATGTATTGCAATTTGCTGTACATACCAAGTGTAAAAGTTGAAATTACAGTGTATTCATACACTTTTTTGCTGTTATGTAGTAGGTCTCAATGATATAGGGGAAAAACTCACAGTGTGATTTTTGCCAGGTCTTCCACAAAAAAAAATTGTGATGTTTGTAATAAAAAAACTCCCATAAACACACTCCTAAACCTTGTGGAAAGCCTTCCCAGAAGAGTTGAAGCTGTTATAGCTGCAAAGGGTGGGCTGACATCATATTTGTTATGATTGGGGCACCAGACCCAAGCGAGGGTTATTTTTTGGCCAAAATAATGGCTGGGAAGTAACTAAAAATGAGCTGTGTGTATGTGGGGCTTGTGCTGACTCGGGAGTGCGTGCTCCTGAAATGGCTCAGGCAAGCCGTGAACCCGGGTCTCCAGGGTTTCACCTGAGCAACGCCTTAGCCACACGAGCTAAGCAGGGCTCGGTGGTGGTTGAGAGCATGACGCCTTATAACTGGCGGAAAAGGGCAAACACAAGAGCTGCGCAAAGCAGACTCAAAAGCAAGAGAGTTGGGAAAAACCAATAAAGGAAACTAAGGAAACTAAACTTTTCTTTTCCTTTTCTCTCTAACTTTTCTTTTCCCTTATCTTTTCTTTCTTTCTTTCTTTCTTTCTTTTTTTTCTTTCTTTTTTTTCTCTTTTCTTTCCCTTCTTTCCTTAGCTGTTGGGCTAATCTTTTCTTTTAGTAAAAGAACCAAAGCGAACAAAGAAAAGATTTAGAAAACAGAGCGGAGTTGGGTCCCAGCGAGAGAAGCGTCTCAACGCTAAAGACACCAACCCGGAAGTACCAGCGGGAAAGAAAGGGTGGCTCTCTCACACTAGAGAAGCGTGGGGAAAAGGCTTTGGGAAAGGAGGAGAGGGGAAGAAGTGATTTTAGCCGGCATGAGCCGGAAGATAAGAGATGGGTCACACCACGGCTAATTCTCTGCCCTGCCTCAAATTACCTCGGCCCGAGGGCCTACACGCTCTTCGTTCTTTGCTACCGGTCTTTTCCTAAGCTGTAGCATGCATTCGCAAGCATAGAGAGATGGTGTGACAAGGAGCCCTTGCTCCAAGGTGCTTAAATGCTCGACCTGCCAGGTGCTCCTCGTCAACCCTGACTTCCTCTGGTGGTCTGACATGTTGTAGTCCTATCGGTGACTACATTGCCCCCAGATCTCCCCGGGGGAACTGAATCCCGATTCCCTCTAGTGTCCGAAGAGGGAATCGACCGAGCCCTAACAGTACCGCCAGTACCAACAGGAGCGCTCCTCTGGACTGTAGCCTTCCCACTCAACCAGGTACTGCATGGATCCCTGCACCCATCGGGAATTCAGCACTCGGCTGATAGTATAAGCCGGATGGCCATCTACCAATCGAGGGGTGGGCGGTGTGGGCTGAGTGCTAGTCTGGCAAGAGTATGGCTTCAACCGCGACACGTGGAATGTCGAGCAGACCTGCATTGCCGGGGGAAGCTTGAGCCAATAAGTGATCGGGTTCACCCGTTTGGTGACCTTGAACAGCCCCACATATCAGGGAGCCAACTTGCCGGAGTAGCCCCTGATTGGTAGGTCCCGAGTGGAGAGGAGTACACGTTGGCCTGGTCTAAATTGTGGAGCGGGTTTGCGCCTCCGATCAGCAGTACGCCGCATGGAAGTCTTGCTGGCTTCCAGGGCCTGTTTAGCATTTGCCGGGGACCCCGGCCTCCCTTTCCTGAGTGGGGAATAGTGGAGGCGGGTAACTGTGCTGGCACTCAAAGGGGGACATGCCCGTCACCGAGTGCCAGAGCGTGTTGTGCGCATACTCCGCCCATGGCAATTTCTCGGCCCAGGTGTTGGGAGACCCTGCCGTGAGGCACCTGAGAGACCGGGACAGGTCTTGAATGACCTGCTCCGATTGCCTGTTGGACTCTGGGTGGTGTCCGGAAGTCAGGCTGACGGTAACCCCCATTAGGCTGCAGAATCCCCGCCAGAACCTGCTCACAAATTGCGGACCCCGGTCCAAGACGATGTCACAGGGGACCCCATGGGGCCTGACTATTTGCTGGAGTAGGATCTGGGCGGTCTTCCTGGCTGAGGGAAAACCAACCAGTGGGATGAACTTGCATGCCTTGGAAAATCTGTCGACTACCACAAGAATTACAGTCAGCCCTTGGGATGGTGGTAACCCGGTCAAGAAGTCCAGGGCAATGTGGGACCATGGTCTCTCAGGGGTGGGCAGCGGCAACAACAGACACTGGGGTCTCTCCCTGGGCTCTTTGTTCTGGGCACAGATGTCACAGGCCCCCACAAGCTCCCGGACCTCCTGTTGCATCCCCGGCCACGAGAAGTGGCGTTTGATAAATTCCAGAGTCCGGGAGACCCCCGGATGGGCAGTCAGGTTAGAGCCCAGGGAGGTGCTAAAATTCCACACGAATCGCCTAAAGAAGTTTGCGAACCCCAGGAAGCATTGGACATGCCAGAGGGAGGGCGGGATCGGCCAATCCTTGACCGTTGGTCCCTAGCGGGATCCATCCATAGCTCCCCGTGCACCACAATGAACCCCAGGAATGGGACCGAGGAGGCGTGGAACAGTGACTTCTCCAGCTTAACATATAGCTTGTTCTGCAGTAGAAGCTGGAGAACCCTCCGTACTTGGACGACATGTTCCTCGAGAGAGGCGCTGTATATCAAATTGTCGTCCAAGTATACGAAGGCATAGTGGTTCAACGCCACCTTAGGACCTCATTTATGAATCGCTGGAAGACCGCCGGGCGTTGGGGAGGCCGAAGGGCATGAGGCGATACTCATAATGCCCTGTCAGGGTAATTAAAGGCGGACTTCCATTCGTCCCCCCGCTGTATGCGAATGAGATTATAGGCACTACAAAGGTCCAGTTTAGTGAATACCCAGGCCTTCTGTAGTGCCTCGAATGCCATCTGCATCAACGGCAGGGGGTATCGGTCCTTTGCAGTCACGGCGTTTAGCCCACGGTAATCTATGCAGGGGTGCAGTGAACCGTCCTTCTTGCCGACAAAAAATAAGCGAGCGCCTGCCGGGGAGTTAGGGGGGCGAATGAACCCCCACTCCAGCGCCTCCTTGATGTACTCCTCTCTCTCCGGCACTGCTAGGGCGAAGAGATGGACCCTAGGAGGGGATGTCCCCGGCAGGAGATTGATGGCGCAATCAAACAGGCGGTGCAGGGGTAACTGCTGTGCCTTAGATTTGCTAAAGACCTCTTGGAGGTTATGGTACACGGAGGGGACTTTGGTTAGGTCGGGAGCCTCCGCTACCGAAACCCTCTGAGTGGGGTTCCGGACACGAAGGAGGCAGGCTTCCTGGCACTTGGGACTCCAAGAATAGATAGATCCCGTGCTCCAATCTATGGCCGAGTTGTGCCTTTAGAGCCACGGGTATCCCAAGATGATCTGCATAGTCGGGGTCCTCGTTAAGAAGAATGAGAGCACTTCCGGTTCCGGCGTGGTTGGGTGTAGTTAGTAGTTGGGTGTTTGGTAGCCTCCGCATAGTAATTTTACATCTTTTATCTTTACTGCACCTTTTTCCTTCTTTTCTAGACTAAATGTTTACGTGACCTTATTTTTCAATAAGTGCAAACTCCGCAATGCCTCCTAAGTCGAGCAAATTGATGACTTCCATGCAATCGCTTATTCGGCCTATGGCGAACACTGCATCCTCTCCAGCATGTGCTGCATCACCTATGGTTGGTGCGTCTGCTTCGGCAGGTACTGTGGACATCTCAGCTCTAAAATCTGAGCTGACTCGGGCGGTCGTCACCGAAATACAGACAATTCTAGATGACCATTACTCTAAGCTCAGATCTGAATGCTGAAATATGAAAGCTGAAATAATGCGGGATAATGCATTAAAAACGGAATTCGGCGGCATTAAAAATACAGTGTGGGGCATTGAGTGTGCTCTGTCCGCATGCACCGACGAAATGTCTGCGCTTCGGGCTACAGTTGAGACCCTGGCTAAGGACATGACCCGGCTCCAGGATAAATATGAGCATTTGGAAGCCAGGTCCTGCCCCCAAAACCTTCGGATTGTGGGGATCCTGTAGGACGGCTCTTTTTCACTGACCAATGTAGCAGTTTCTAAGCTTCTAAAGGAAGCGTTTAACTTGGAAAAAAGTCCTCTGGTGGAAAGAGCCCATAGCTCTCTGGCACCCAAACCGAAACCTGGTGGAGCACCGCGGCCTATCGTTGCGAGGCTCCACAACTGGAGACTGTGCCGACATCCTTTCGAAAGCCAGGCGTCAACAGTGTGCTGCAGCTAATAACATTGAATTCTCTGTTTTTCCGGACTTTACACAAAAAACTGTGAGGGCTCGCATAGCTTTTAATGAAGCCTGTAAACAGCTCCGGGGCATCGAGGGAGTTTGGTACGGACTGTTTTATCCTGCACGTCTCCGGATAACAAGCGATGGGAGGCATCACGACTTCACTTCTCCTGATGAGGCCATGAAGTTTATCTCCACAATAAAAAAGTAAAGTTTATGTTGCATTAGTATAACATCCTGATTTTGGTGACTTTCCATGTCTCATTCTTGTTTATGGTTTTGCTAGTATTTAGCTAGAATTCATCTTCAATATTTGTTGTTACAGTTTAATTTTATTACTGTTGTACATAATTGTTTTCGTCTGTTTGTTATTTTTTACTCGGTGCAGTAAATATTACTACAGTTCCGTGGATACTGCCTGTTGTTCCATACCATGTCTCGCAGTCTTATTGGTCCTCTGTTTTGTTTGGGTCGAGAACATTGGGTGGGTTATGTTTACGGGTGGATTTTTTCTCTGTGCTTGTGTGTGTGTTTGGGTGATGGTCGTGTTGTATGTTCCTCCCTTTTCCCCGGCCGGCCGGCTTTATTCTATTCAATCATTTATTTTGTATTTTCTTTTTTTTTAGTTAAATGATACGCAAACCAAATGATAAAGGTACCTCTGTTAGATTTCTGAGTTGGAACATTAGAGGGTTGAATAAGCCAGTTAAACGTTTAAAAGTTTCCACTCATCTGAAACGTTTAAATGCGGACATAGTTTTTCTACAAGAAACACACATGGATAACCCTGACCTTCCTAAACTGGGTTTCAGAGGTTTTTCACTCCAAATATAATTCTAGGTCTAGAGGGGTCACAATACTGATTAAAAACAGGATCCAACTTAGTATTGATAAAACTATTTCAGATATTAACGGTAGATATATAATTGTCCTGGGTTCGTTATATAACACTCCTGTGCTTTTAGTAAATATTTATGCCCCCAACTTTGACGACCCAAGCTTTATGAATGGTCTGTTTAGCTCCATCCCTTCCATTAACACCTACCATTTGATTATGGGTGGGGACTTCAACTGTATTATGGACCCCATTTTGGATCATTCTAATCCCAGAGTTCTCACCCAGTCTTTATCCTCACAGTCAATTTTAGATTTTATTACAAAAAATAATGTTATAGATCCCTGGTGATTTCTCAATCCAAAAATCTAACAATTTTCCTTTTACTCACACCTGCACCACACCTATTCATGTATTGATTATTTTTTCATTGATAACTTTTTTACTCCACACATAGAATCCACTGAATATCACCCCATCGTAACCTCAGACCATTCTCCACTCACTCTAAATTTAAAGTTTTCTTGCCGCCCAACTGTTTTGCCAGTTTGGAAATTCGATTCCTTACTGCTATTAGATGAGACATTTAATACATTCATTTTTTCCACCATTGATGAATTTTTACTCAACAATAAGAAAAGTACAACCTCGCCTTCGCTTCTTTGGGAGACTCTCAAAGCATACTTACGTTGACAAATTATTTCCTACACTGCCTTTTCTAAAAAGCAATAGAGACTAAAACTTCAGGACCTGATGTTGAGGATTGCCAAGTTGGACAGGCTAAACGCTCTCTCACCATAGCCTGCTTTGGTTAAAAACAGAGTTGCTCTACAAACTGAATTTGACCTGATAACAACTACAGAAGCAGAATGTTTAATACTCCATGCTCGTAGTAACTACTACGAAAATGGTGATAAACCTTCCAGACTTTTAGCACATCAACTAAGGAGATGAGCAGCCTCCCGTATAATTCCTAAAGTTATGGATTCAGCAGGTACACTTTTCTCAGATCCTCTGTCACTTAACCAAGTTTTCAAATTATACTATTCTGACTTATATAAATTTGAATCTCTTTCGGATGATTCAGAAATGTCAGCATTCTTTACTGAGCTCGTGTTTCCAACAGTGGACCATGCGATGGCACAGGACCTTGAGTCTCCTTTGACTTTGGATGAAATCGGTGCAGCCATTAAAACTATGAACCAAAAGCGAACAAAGAAAAAATGTAGAAAACAGAGCGGAGTTGGGTCCCAGCGAGAGAAGCGTCTCAACGCTAAAGACACCAACCCGGAATTACCAGCGGGAAAGAAAGGGTGGCTCTCTTGCGCTAGAGAATCGTGGGGAAAAGGCTTTGGGAAAGGAGGAGAGGGGAAGAAGTGATTTTAGCTGACATGAGCCAGAAGATAAGAGATGGGTCACACCACGGCTAATTCTTTGCCCTGCCTCAAATTACCTCAGCCCGAGGGCCTACACGCTTGTTCTTCACTACCGGTCTTTCCCTAAGCTGTAGCATGCATTCACAAGCATAGAGAGATGGTGTGACAAGGAGCCCTTGCTCCGAGGCGCTTAAATGCTCGACCTGCCAGGTGCTCCTCGTCAACCCTGATTGCACACGGGCTGCCTGGACCTAGTAGTCCCTCGACTTCCTCTGGTGGTCTGACATGTTGTAGTCCTATCGGTGACTACATTGCCCCCAGAGGTCGCCGGGGTAACTGCATCCCGATTCCCTCTGGTGGCCGAAGAGGGAATTGACCGAGCCCTAACAATATTAAGCCCTATATATTAAGAATGGGATGTCACTCAATTTCATATGCATCTGAAGGCAGACGATCGGATATTTTTGGCAATATAGTGTATGAACAAAGTCATTCACAGTGGTATGCCTGATAGCTGATGCACTGTCTTACAATAGTTTTGGGAACATCAAAAACTTATTTTTAATCTACTTGTTGTGTACTTGCAAAGAAAGAATTTTCCAAATTTGCCACTACTTTACCATCAACATTCCATATAAAACTCAGAAGACATGTGCAGGTTAATTGGTGTGTTTATAAAATAAAATGTCTGTTTTTGGGTTGAAGTGGGGGAACCCCTGGTTTCATGCACCATCACTGCAAAGAAATCCAGATCACTAGATTTACAATGAACTTCACACCAAACCCCACTCTGAATGTGTTCACAAACACTTCTCAAAGTTATGCAGAGAACTGGTGGAATTTCCATTTTAGGCAGTAGTTCAGTAGTCTGGTTCAATCATTGTCAAAATACATTTATTATATTGTTATATATTTCATTTATCTGAGGAGTGTTCAATATTAATTTGCACTGAATTCAGTAAAACCCACATATAAAATTGATAAGAAACATCTACAGTTAATCAGGGTGTTCACAGAACAGAATAAAGACCGTTCTTGATGGATATGCATATTGCTGCTTTCTATGATATCAGTACTGCAAAGTCCTGTATCATGATAATGATTAAAATGTTCTGAACCATTATTTGTTCATTTTATCTGTACTTTAGGGTAAAATATTAATAATGTTCATCCTGATTTAATATTCTACCTGTTTTCCAGGTAGATGCAACAATTATAGGAATTCTGAATGATAAAAACTTGGCTGTGTATATTCCTGTCTATGGGATGGGATTGCTACAAGGCACTTCTGCATGGAAAGTCAAAGGAAGGATGGAACAGATGTTAAAAGACATAAAATGCACTGACATAAAATGGGAATAGGGAAAAGAACAAAAGACAATGAAGAAGCTAACAATGAAGACAGCTTATGATCAGCAATGAAGACAGCTTATGATCTGAATTTATTCTTCAATAGATTTGATCAGACATCTGCCCCACCTCCATCTCAGTCCTCTCTGCTGCAGACCCCCTCGTTTACACCTCCAGTACACTGTCCTATCACCATTCTCACCTTGCCGTCTGCAGCATTCAGCTCCCCACAGCCACCCCCAACTATTCTCTATAACGGCCCACCACCCCACCCCACCCTACACCACCCACTCACACCAACCAACACACAGTCCCCCTACCCCACTTTGTCCCTCACAACATCTCAGGTGAGGAAGGAGCTCAGGAGGATCAAGGCAAGAAAGGCTGCGGGTCCCGATGGCATCAGCGCAAGGCTCTTGAAGTCCTGTGCAGACCAGCTGTGCAGGATAGTTGAACACATCTTCAACTTGAGCCTGAGGCTGGGGAGGGTGCCGCCACTGTGGAAAACATCATGTGTGGTACCTGTGCCCAAGATTCCGCACCCCAA
>JAOUQY010154109.1:0-10633 GCA_028566355.1 Doras micropoeus | reverse complement strand
TTACTTTCATCGGAAAAGAGGACCTTGGACCACTGGCCAACGGTCCAGCCCTTCTTCTCCTTGGCCCAGTTGAGACGTTTCCTACATTGGTTTTCAGAAGTGGCTTGACCCGAGGAACCCGGTTGTAGCCCATCTCCTTAATGCGTCTGAATGTGGTGGTTTTTAAAGCTGTGACTCCTGCCTCAATCCACTCTTTCTGGATCTCTGCCAGATTCTTGAATATTCTCTTTTTGATAATCCACTGAAGTCCATGGTCATCTCTTTTGCTGATGCATCTTCTCCTGACACATTTTGTCCTTCCACTAGACTTTCCATTGATATGCTTGGACACAATACTCTGTGAACAGCAAGCCTCCTTAGCTATGAACTTTTGTGGCTTACCCATGCTTTGAGTTTAGTAGATGATTAGTGTGCCACACTCAGTTTAAAACATTCATGCCCTGCAAATTTTGGGCTGATTTCTCCACAGTATTCAAATTTTTTGAATTCCTGTTTTCGTGGGTTTTATGAGCTAGAAGCTCAAATTATGTAAAAATAAACATATAAATACTTGAAATTGTTTAAATTGTGGGCCCTGAATCTATAATCTATGAAAGTTTAACTTTTTTAATGGAATTATGGAAATTAATCAACCTTTCCATGATATTCTAATTTTTTGGAATGGGTTTGTAGCTCTAATGGTAAACTCCCCTTGAGGGGTGGAGTTTGGTGACGTCATGATTGGTGTATTGGACACATATACTGAGGTCGACACATATACTGTACATATCACGATTGGACACATATAGTGAGGTGCTTTTCCTTACGACCACCCCCTGTGGTCTGTTTTGGTAACTGTAGTTCCTCCAAAAATAAACAAAAGCTATTAGCCCCTAGCTCCCTCTTGTGGTCAGGCTAAGGAACTAGGAGAGTGTATGCATTGCAGTAGCAATACTTCATGCTGTGAACTTTTTGAAAATCACCAAGTCAGCCTGGTGAGTGTGACTTAACCTAGTGAAGTGTTAGTCAGTATATAATCAAGCTTAGTGCATATTTCCCTTGTGGTTTACATAAACTTCTAAAACCCTTAAATCACTATTTTCCTAAGCTTGTTCATATGTATAATAAAGTAGTATTATTCTCAGGCCAGGTAAACCTCTCCTCAATTTAAATTTACTTAATCATTTTTGTCTTCTTTCACCCGTATCCCTTATACTATATTACACGGACCCTTGTGAAGTAGAACCTGAAATACAAGGTCCACAATCCTCCCATGCAGGTAGATATACCTACCTGTCCAGAAAGCATAAACCCAATTCCCCCTAGTGCAGTACTGGTAGTCCAATTAGACACCAGGGAGGGCCCACCTCAGGAAGAACCTCTAATCCTTCAATCCTTCAATCTAATCCTTTTCAAACAGGTGAGAGCTACTGCTTACAGGGCTAATAGGAAACTGCAGCTCCAGGCCTGTTCCCTCAACATCCAACCCTATTTCCCTACAGGCATCACCCTAAAGTCGGTGGCCCTAGTACATTTCACCTTTGGCCCAACGAACATAGAACATCCTGTACATGTGTCTCCTCTAGAGACCCATTTCCCTTCTTATAGGCAAAGACCACCTCAATTGTTTTGAACCCTTGATAGACTTTAAATGCTTAAAGATCTGGGCATAAGTCCGTGAGCCCCTACCCATGACCCATCCATCAAACGCCACTACACCTTATGATGTACTCAATGCTACAATTCGTACACCTAGTGGTCCCACTCACACACTGAGCATAGTTGAAAATGAGGAGGTCAAAGAAGTCATTGACAACTGGTCCCCAGACAAGCTCCTAGCACAACGAGATACTTTTCTGTGCAAACTAGGCCCCTCTATCCCAGAAAGTGAGTACAGTCCTCAGATTATTGAAGGGGTTACACTTGAAAACACTAGTGTCTCTGACACAGTTTTGGCCCTTTGGTCAGATAAATCCGCCATCAGCCAAGAGCTTTTTAATAGTCTGTCTGAGACCAGCCCCAACCTTTGGCTGGGGAAACGCCCATGACACTTCCTGCTCAAACCCACACCTCAGGTGACCAAATAGGCAAACGGTGTCTGTGCCTTGAGATTATGTTGGAACCAAAGGGAGCTAACCTACTTCTTCTTGGTCGTCCCCGAGTTGCCACATGCCGCCTATCTTGGCAGTGATATTCTTGTCTGATATTCTGGATGTTCATGTGGACATCATACATAATGTCCTCTGGTCCTTAACAAGGGTTCAGGAGGAGTGGGAATGCCCTGACCCTGAAAACGTAGGCTCCAGACAGCAAATATGATATGCGAAGCCCCAAAAGTCAGCCCTGGACACTAGACTGGCATCCTGCCAACAGTGTCAAGATGATTTCTGTGCAGCAAATACCCCAGTCCCAAAATCACTGCTAGCTGTAGCAACCAACCACAATTACTTTGACACAAACATTTGCAAAGGAATGGTCACAGCATATCTGGATGACTGCTCATTCCACCACACCAAAACCCAGATTAGGTCAGGTGTAGGTTTAGTGTCAGTTAAAAACAAGCTGTATGGACCTCAAAAGATCCGATTAGGAGCTCAGTCATCCCAATATGCCAAGATCGCTGGTATAGTAATCACACTCCAACTAGCAGCAGACAAGAGTGTTAAAACATGCCCATCTCAGTTTCTTGTGCCACTTACAGTTATGGAAGGGTCATGGGTACCTGACCTCGAACAAAAAGCCAGTTAAACATAAAGAACTTTTTGTGGCCTGTGAACACTTAGTGGACAAGCATGACATGCTGGTATACTGGAAGAAAGTCAAGTCACACTCTCGAGTCCCAGGACAAGACAGAGTCCTAAATGATCAGGCTGACCTCTTAGCAAAACAAGAAGACTTAGATGGCATCCCCTTCGACAGTACTTGTTTCCCCAACCCTCCCACTCCAATAATATGTGCTGTCACTAGAGTACAGGCAACTGCCGGCAGACACTTGTGTTCACCTAATGCTGCTGCCTTGTGTGCCCCTGCCTTGTCTGACTCAGATCTCATTACTTTGCAGGCCCATGACCCTGCCATTGCATGCATGATCCTCTTACTCTTGTACCCTATTCAGCATCCTGTAGCCGATGGTGAATTTGAATCAACCCCTGGGTTGTCCACACAATGCCCGTGTCTTACTTTGAATGGTCAAGGGCCAATGAGTTTATGGCCCTGATGCCCTCATTTTTCGTGCATTCATGGTACCTCGGTGCCACAGAAGGGTGATGCTAACATATGCCTATGACTCTCAGAGCACAGGTCACAAAGGGATAAAGGCAAAAAACCACTAAGCATACTGGCCCCACATGAAGCAGACTATGTCAAATGCTGCCTGCTTTGCTGCCAGTTCCAGCCTCCAAATCCCATCCATAGGGCCCCATTACAGAAAAGAGGAGTGGCATTTCCATGGTCTGACTTGCAACTCGATTGGTTTTAACAATCGGTATAACAATAAATTTTACAATATACACTTGCACTGTGCAAGACACTTACACTACATGTTCTGTAGAAGACATTTCAACTGCTTTGTTAGAATTTGCATATGTGTGATTTATAATAATAACAACGCTAATACAAATGCCAATGTAATATTCTTTTACATACACATATATGTACACATATATATATAAAATATATTGTTATACAGTATATTTTACAATAAAAACATTTGCTCAGAGTGGAAATCAAACTGGAGATGTTTGACTTTTTTGCTGGATACAACGAAATTACCATTGTGCTATACATCCGGTAGCATGTGTTTGTAAAATATAATACTTGAAAGTATGTCTTGAATATGTTTATGAAACTTACTTGCCTAGTCGTACATTTGATTTTGCCTAAATGTTGACTTCACTACACGCTTTCCGTGGGGGTCGGTGAGAGTTGCAGTGAGCGTCATTACTAATACAATGGGCACTACTCACTTCACAGCATAGGAGTGGGCTATGGAGCGGCCAAGCTGCCTTACGAAAATGTTCATAGCTTTGGCCATGCTAGTGTTAAAAGATGTGGTGAACATAGGCTTCTGGAAAGAAGAAACCCATGTTAAAGGTCAAACTCCCCCAGTCATAGCTTACCATGATAACAACCCAGGGCTATATTTGACCCTCACTAAAGATATTCATTATCTATGTCCCAGTAAACCTTTTATCAGAGATAGCACTAATGGTATCTGTGGCCTTAAGCCCATGGTAAATGATGGCAGATGCCCAGTCACCGTCACACCTCGATACCAACTAACTAACACCCAAGCTGAAATAGTGGGAAGTCGCTGGTTAGTTAATACCCCTGCTAAAGACGCCCGTCTCACCTATGACCAACATGATGACGTAGATTGCATTCTCCTGCCCAATCAAACTTTCTGGTTCAGTGTGCCCAGCAATGCCATCCTCCACTTCAAAGACCTAGTGCTTTACCACATACAGTCTAAACAGTACAAAAGCAAAATCAAAATCCCTGACTTCTTCGTTAAATGCACTCTGAAATTGGATTCAACTATTTTCAGTCGGATCCAATATGAGGGGCCCAAAGCATTGACCTAACCCCTATACATGATACCCTCAGGGAGATTGTCACTGACTCCCTAACCCCTAGCCAGTCAGTCTCCCAATCCTGGTCTACCTCTGATACTGTACTCGTAATCACAGTTGGCCTGGGCTATCTCCTCACTGCTGGGATTACCGTACTCTACATGAATTGCACACAAGAATTGAAGCATAAGGTTAGTATTTGTTCTGATAGAGTGGTAAAGTTTATCAGGTGCAGAAAGATTGAAAAGGACAATCTTTTTGCTCAGTCTAATCAATCTAACTCCCAAGAGGAGGACGAAGAGAAAGGCAACCCCACTCTCATTGAATTACCAGACTAACTAGTTGGCGGACCAGGTGGGGGAGATGTAGCTGGCCCTGCTTTGAGGACACACCAACCTCAAAGCTGACAGCTGGATTGGGCCAAACACCCCCCAGCCTTGTTATCTGATGAGATTACAAACCAAGCGAGAAGTTTACAAAGTAAGGCAAAGTTTATCAAAGTTATGACTGGAGGCACCTCAAAGTCTGGCCCTTATTAATGAACAGGCCTTAATAATAATAAAAAAGGACAAAGGTCACGTGAATGGATACTTTTATGGAAGACCAACAGCACCCTCTTCTGGTGAAAACGACCACAGAGCAGTTGAACAGATGAAGAAAATAAATAATAAAACTTTCTTTTTTTTTTCAAAATCATTGAAACAATGAAAATAATGCATCACAAAATGCTGTTTGTGAAACTGGACTTTGGCTATCCACTCATGCCTCGCTAAGTGCTCCTCTACAAGAAGAGCTGACTTAAGCTACAGGCCTTTGGATGGTGTCTGAGATTGCTAATTGCAAACCCCTCAGTTCCCTTCAGAGTTCATAAGCCATGCGTTGAAAAAGGACCAAAGACCTCCGGTGACAATTCGGATCTGAACCGATTCTCTGGTCATGTGCATTTCGTCAGACTGCAACCAAGTCTTCAAACAGGCAAGTGGGCTTCTATTAAAAGCTTGGGCTGTGGATGTGGTTTGGCAGCGCCTTGTCTGATAATTTAAACCCCTCTTTTTGTTCCATTTTGCCCCTTTTTGCAGTTTAGACCCGCTATACATTCCAAATTAAAATCCATTGTTTCCCACCACAGACTACATCTATTCTTATTATCCTAGTACCTTATACACCAGCTTAGAAGCTAGTTATAAATCTGTATACTCATTCTAGTTGTCATATTGCTATCCTGAACACTGCACGGACACTGCACGAAGCTGCATCTCCTGGTTGCAAGTTGGAGTGCTACAGGCCGATGGTGGTTGTATATCATGTTATCATGTTAAACTTCTGTTATGTTCTTTATCTACCTCAGATTAACTGGTTTAATCTGGTTTCCATGCATTC
Source organism: Doras micropoeus (assembly GCA_028566355.1). Classification (NCBI taxonomy): domain Eukaryota; kingdom Metazoa; phylum Chordata; class Actinopteri; order Siluriformes; family Doradidae; genus Doras; species Doras micropoeus. The sequence continues at coordinate 4,703 of JAOUQY010154109.1, read as the reverse complement.
ACCTTGTCTACTACAATGAGAAGGTGGAAGTGATCCCTTGAGCCTGCACATGTCGTCATCCTGGGTTCTTAAAGTGACAGCGCACCAAAAGTGCTCTATCAGCAATGTTGAAACCTGGAAGTGTTTTCCTGCCTGGTTACATATAGGTATGATGTATTAACATGCATATACATATGTAATAACATACATATGTATATGCATGTTAATACATATATATTTAACATACATATACATATGTATGTTATTACATATGTATACCAAAAAACATACATATATAATAACATGCATATATTTAAAAATGTGCTTAGAAAAAGACTAGTGAAAGAGTTTTTTGTTACTGATCCTTATACAAAAAATATTTTTTTCTTACTTTAAAGGCCATGGAAACTACAAAGACAAATGTCTTACTAGTACTTGTATGTAATACTTGATCAATGCTTGATGGATCTGCACTGGTGTTATCTGGTATGTTTGGCTCTTTTGGTGACCATGTTGTGTGCTTAAATGTTTTTGCACTATTTTTTCATCACAAAGATGCATACCCCACCCACATTCAATGGCAAAAGCTTTTATCAGTCAGCTTTGTTGTTTTGTTTAATCAAGAACCCACATTTGAAAAACTGCCAATTACCAATATACACTATATTGCCAAAAGTATTCATTTGCCTGCCTTCACAAGCATATGTTAATATGCTTCTTAATCCATAGGGTTTAATATGATGTCGGCCCACCCTTTGCAGCTATAACAGCTTCAACTCTTCTGGGAAGGCTTTCCACAAGGATTAGGAGTGTTTTTATGAGAATTTTTGACCATTCTTCCAGAAGTGCATTTGTGAGGTCAGACACTGATGTTGAACATGAAGGCCTGGCTCATAGTCTCTGCTCTAATTCATCCCAAAGGTGCTCTATTGGGTTGAAGTCAGGACTAGGGCCAGTCAAGTTCTTCTACACCAAACTCACTCATCCATGTCTTTATGGACCTTGATTTGTACATTGGTGCGCAGTGATGTTGGAACAGGAAGGGGCCATCCCCAAACTGTTCCAACAAAGTTGGGAGCATGAAATTGTCCAAAATCTCTTGGTATGCTGAAGCATTAAGAGTTCCTTTTATGGGAACTAAGGGGCTGAGCCCAGCTTCTGAAAAACAACCCCACATCATAATCCCTCCCTTCACCAAACTTTACACTTGGCACACTGTAGTCAGACAAGTACCGTTCTCCTGGCAATCGCCAAACCCAGACTCATCCATCAGATTGCCAGACATAGAAGCGTGATTCATCACTCCAGAGAACACATCTCCACTGCTCTAGAGTCCCGTGGTGGTGTGCTTTACACCACTGCATCCTACACTTTGCACTGTTCTTGGTGATGTAAGGCTTGGATGCAGCTGCTCAGCCATGGAAACACATTCCATGAAGCTCTCTACACACTGTTCTTGAGCTAATCTAAACGCCACATGAAGTTTGGAGGTCTGTAGAGATTGACTCTGCAGAACGTTGGTGACCTCTGTGAACTATATGCCTCAGCATCCGCTGACCCCACTCTGTTATTTTAAATGGCCTACCACTTTGTGGCTGAGTTGCTGTTGTTCACAATCGCTTCCACTTTGTTATAATACCAATGACAGCTGACTGTGGAATATTTAGTAGTGTGGAAATTTCACGACTGGACTTGATGCACACGTGGCATCCTATCACAGTACCATGCTGGAATTTACTGAGCTCCTGAGAGTGAGTCATTCTTTCACAAATGTTTGTAGAAGCAGTCTGCATGCCTAGGTGCTTGATTTTATATACCTGTGGCCATGGAAATGATTGGAACACCTGAATGATTTGGATGGGTGAGTGAATACTTTTGACAATATAGTGTATATCCCACCACTACCATGTTCAAGTCTTTCTTGCTTCCAGAGACCTTTTATTCAGACATCTCAAAAGTGTGGTATGACAAGTATATCTTATCCCTCCTTTTCCCCTGCCAGTCACAGTGTGAATGTTAATGTGGTGTTCACGCTTTGTCTCTGATACATTAAAATTAGCATTAGTATATGACCACAAGCAGGTTGGTCATTATGTATTCCAGTCACAGTGGTGAGTGCTACCCACCAAGCTGATATAAATAGGTTGAACTCTTCTATCTGGCTTTATCACTTTATCGTCCTGTGTGCGCGAAGTGGGTGAGATTTCCACTTTAAGCTTTACCTAGTGAAAGAAAGATTTCTTGTGCTTTCTTACTATCTCACTCTGTACTCCCTATGCTATCTCCTTTACACACAACCTTTTCTCTCTTGCTCATCATTTTACTCAGACTGTCCTCATGGGAGAGGGTTCACATGTGTACGTTCTGAGGCCAGGAGCTGCAGTGCAGTGCCATCTGTTATATTCAATGAAACCCCCATCCAGAGTTATGTCAGGGGCTGAAGAGCTTTATTTTTCAGTGAATATTAGGAAAGCCACATTTAATACATGCATTTGAGGCACACCACCAAGAGGCATGCGATTTCCAACCCCAGTTTTATAGGGGCACTATTTCTAATCAGTAATAAAGTCTCTAAACGAGTTTGTTGATTTTTGGCTGTGCTTAGCTAAAGAACTAAACCAGTCAGCCATAACATTAACACCACTGACAGGTGAAGTGAATAACTTTGATTATCAAATTATAATTCCACCTGTCCATGCATGGAATATACTGTATTAGGCAGAAAATGAACAGTCAATTCTTGAAGTTGATGGGTTGGAAGAAGGAAAAATGCACAATCATAAGGATCTGAGCTACTTTTGCAAGGGCCTAGTTGTTATGGCTAAATGACTGGGTCAGAGCATCTCCAAAATGGCAGATCTTGCGGGTTATACTTGGTATACAGTGGTAAGTACCTACACAAAGTGGTCCAACCATGAGTAGGGAAGCTAAGGCTAGCCCATCTGGTCTGATCCCACAGGAGAGTTTAATGCTAGCTTGAATAATAAGTTGTCAGTGCATGGCAGCTTGCTATATATGTGGCTACAATGGGCACAGGAGCATCAGAACTGGACCATGGAACAATGGAAGAAGGTGGCCTGGTCTAATGAATCATGTTTTCTTTTACATTGTATGGAGGAGATGACACCAGGATGCACTATGCACTATGGAAAGATGGTAAGTTAGTAGAGGCGATCTGATGCTCTAGGAATGTTATACTTGGAAATCTTGGGTAAACGCATTCATGTAGATGTTACGTTGATGCATACCACCTACAATGCATTTGGAAAGTCTTTAGACCTGTAAGGGGGCTCGCCTTACTGCGACCTAACACTAGGGGGCTGCAGCAGTGTGGTGCTTGTGATGGGAGGACTTCAACTCCCAGCAAGCTTAGCCCTAATTAAGGGCTGACAAAAGACACCTGCACTCCAGCCTATTTAAAGGGGTTTTCATTTGGTATTGTAGCTCTATGATGTGAGGTATCAGGGGTAAGGCAATGCCTGAGGTAATAAATGTTTGCTAGGGTCAGTCTTCTCACGTTACTGGTGTGACACTTTTCCCTAACCTCCAGCTGTTAAAGGGCTGAAGCCCATACGCTACTCTTGGCAGGTCCACCTGCCTTTTTCCGTATTCCCTCGCTGCGGCGAATAGTAGTACGTTTTCCCTCTCGGGGGGAGATTGACCCGAGGGGATGTGTTGACGTTAGCCGTGTGCGATCCGGAAGTACTACGTCCGGGTTCCCCCGGCTTTGTTTTGCTCATATGCTGCAGACTCTTAATACTCGTATGTGAGCTTTGTTATAAGAGACACTGCTTGGGCACCCCTCTCCCACGATTTACTGAGTCCACTAAATCGCAGCTCTTTTTTTGAGCTTCACCCCTCTCCCTTATCCATGTGTACCTGCTTAGCTTAGCAGTAACATGCACGCTTGGTAATACAGAGATCCCATGATTGAATCCTGGGTCTGTCAGTTTATGCATCACTCACAAAACATTAAAAATAATGATAGATTTTCTGTTATTGTGCTTTCTTTTTTATTTTGTTTCATTACATTTACATTAATTTATCTATTTAGGTCCACCATTTATAAATATATATTTATTTAACCCTGTTCCCTGTTATTTTCCTGGTCCTCTCCCTCTATGGGCTGGGCTGAAACAACCCAGCCTTTCTCTGCACTTGGGTCTGATTTTCCCCCACACCATAACAAGACCCTTTCACTTTTTTCACATTTTATTATGTTGTGGCCTTGTGCTAAAATTTAGGGTTTTCCCCCACCAATCTCCACTCAATTCCCAATAATGAGAAAGTGAAAACAAAATTTTAGAAATTTTTGCAAATTTATTAGAAAGGAAAAATATAAATTGTGCATGAACATAAGTATTCATACACTTGGCTATGACCCTTGACATTTAGCTCTGGGGGCCTCCCATTTCTCTTGATCATTTTGAGATGTTTCTACACCTTGATTGGAGTGCACCTGTGGTAAAGTTAGTTGATTGGACATGATTTGGAAAGACACACCCCTGTCTATATAAGGTCTCCCATCTGACCATGCATATCATATTGGGGTTAGGTTTAGGCATAGCAGGTTGCATTAATAATTATGTCAATGGAAAGTCCTGTCATGGTCTTGTGGTTAGGGTGTCTGCCCCGTGATCGGAAGGTCCCAGGTTCGATTCCCGCGACTGACAGGACTTGGCTGAAGTGCCCTTGAGCAAGGCACCTAACCCCCATTGGCTCCC
>JAOUQY010153933.1:0-10666 GCA_028566355.1 Doras micropoeus | reverse complement strand
TACTAATAAATTATTGTGGTCTAAAACCAGGTGTTTCAGTTTCATTGTCTAACCCCTGTATGTATGTATGTATGTATGTGTTTATATATACACACACACACACACACACACACACATACACATATGTATATATAGTTGTTCTTATAATTCTTCTACTGAATTCTGATTAGACAGAAGTTCTTGTACTAGGACCACAGGCATACATACTAGACATACAGCTAGAAATAAGCTTTCTGATTACACAGTAACTCTGGATGGCCTTTCAGTTACAACAACTGCAGCTGTAAAAGATCTTGGTGTGATTGTTGACTCCAGACTTAAATTTGAAGCTCATGTAGATAAAATTACTAGGATAGCCTTCTTTTATCTTATAATTATTGCTAAAATAAGAAATATATTGTCCCAGCATGATGCAGAAATATTAGTTCATGCTTTTAGCTATAGGCTGGATTATTGTAATGCCTTCTGTCTGGATATTCTAGTAAGTGTATTAATATGCTCCGGTTAGTTGAGAATGCAGCAGCCAGCCTTACTAGAACCAGAAGATATGATCACATCACCCTGCACTGCACTGCTTTCAAATTTTGCATTGAGACTAAATGGTCTTGCACCGCAGTACCTGAGCAAACATTTAGTCTGTTATGATCCATGCCTACTTCGATCAAAAGGTGCAGGCTTTTTGTTGGTACTTCAAATATTGAAGACTACAGCAGGGGGCAGAGATTTCTCTTACAAAGCCCCACAATTATGGAACAGCCTTCCAATTAGTGTATGGGACTCAGACACAGTCTGGCTGAAAACTTATTTGTTTAGTTCTTTGTTTATCTTTTCTCTTAGGTAAAGGTGCAGATCTGGACCGTTCGTAGGCATAGAGTGTTCTGGTGAACTGAGATGTTTGGATGCTGTCACCCCCCACTCTCACAGCATCACTCAGGTTTGTGGATGGTGGAGTGACTGGTTGCTTTATGTCCCAGGGCTCATTCATGTCTGTGGCTCACTCATGGCTCTCCCTTTTAGCTATGTTGTATTAGCTAGTCTTGCCGGAGTCCCTGCTTGCACTCTGCACAAAATGTAATTTTTTTCTAAAGATTGGTGAAAGAGCATACCTAATTATCTGTATTTCTTTTTCTCCCTCACTTCTCTCTTTCCCTCCCTAAATAATCCCAAATAATATTAAAAAAAAAAGTTGTAAATAATTGCAAATAAATGAAGTTTGTATGCTCTGGTGTCAATGTAAATTGTTGGTCGATTCTGCTTTAAAAGATAAGTGTCTTGCAAATACTGCATTCTGCTTTGTCTTTGTTTTATTAGAAAAGTACATCCAAATGTTACTACTTTTCCTTGTTTGGCTCATTTTTTCTCTCTGGCTTGTGAGATGTTTTTAAGCAGACGTCAGGCCATATAGCCTAGTATACACGGGATAGGAAAAAAAAAAACTACAGGGAAGAGACTTAGTGCGGTTGCATTGCATTAGATTCTCTCAGAATATCGTTTCAGAAAAATCCTCTCTTGTGCAGAGATGTACCATGTTTGTTTCTGCTTTAAAACATACGCACCAATAAAGTACCAGATTTAGCATAATTACTACTTTAGCATATACTACTAGCATCCCTTCTGCATGTTATCTGTAGATTGGTTATGGCTCTCACTCACCCACTCTCTCTCTCGCTCGCTCTCTCTCTCTCTCTGTGGGGAGGAGGGCACTGAAAGTGTTTTCGGATTTGAATTTCGACAATAAACAGCTCACCATGACTGACTGATTCCCTGTACTGATGCAAAGCATAATGGGTGGATTACAGCTGATAAGAACTACACAGAAATAAAAATATATTTAACGACTCCCAAATATGAATCGTTCCCTTTGTTCATTTTAAAGAGTCATTCAAAAGAATTGGATCATTCGTGAACAACACATCACTAATTACTGCTTTTAGTTGTCATTCAACATTTCTTTCCCTCTTATTTTATTTTATTATAATTTCTAGTTAGTTAATAAAATTATACCTTTATTAGAGTTTGTTTGTAATCCAGTAAAGGAATCCCTGACATATCTAGAGCCATGAGTTCAGATTTGAGATTAAGACTTTTGATATTACATGGTTACTGATTTAAATTGTTTTTTATAGGTTCCTCGTTTTGTAAATGCCCTGAAATTATTATTATAATTATTATAATAAATAATTTAATTTAAATTATAATAAAAATTATTTTAAATCTGTAGTTTGATTCTAGTTTTCCTACATGACTGTGTCAACATGGACCAGAATCTTGAAGGAATGTTTCCAACATCTTGTTGAAAACATAACACAAATAATTGAGACTGTTTTGAGAGAAAAGAGAGAGGTTGCATATGACAAGATAAGATGAATCCACAATCAATTTCTGTCTGGAGTTCTAGTCACCTGAAAATCATCTAAATGTGGACAGGCTCCCTTTTGAGTCTGGTTCCTCTCAATGGTTGGTCATTTGGGATAATAATTATATACATTTAAAAAGTTATATCCGGATTTTATATTTCTGTAAAACTGCTTTGGGACAATGTCTATAGTTAAAAGTATTACATAAATGAAATTTGATTGAATTGAATCATTCCGTTTTATTGAGTCAAGAAGTAGGCAGAAACTAAAGTGTATATTGGAGCAAAAGTTGTGAGATTGGGAAAGAAAAATATGTTGTGCACCCTACAATTAGTCTGAGGAATCATTAAAGCCAATTATTCTGATTAGCTGCTTTACCTGTGTCACATCTAATTTGCATAAATTTGAGAAAACCTCAAACTGATCTGAAAGTCCAATTGAGCATTAACTGGATTTTAATTACCATTGTTTTACAGCAAAACATGGCTGCCTTTAGCCAATTTTATTCAAATGCTATTAACCAGTAGGTTCATATATGGAGTCTTTCTTGTTCTATGTAACTTGGCATGTACTGGCCACTGGACGGACAACAATACTCTCTGAAAGTGCTTGGACCCTGATCACCAGCACTTGTGGCTATATTTATGAACGCTATTATTAATACTACTCTACAATAAAATCAGCTGTGACTGAAGTAAGCTCTCACTTGATGAAGCATATTTGCACAAGTCAAATCCAGCATGTAGCCATTTAATATTGTTTTAACTTGACTAAAAAATCCTTGGAAAAAAAATATTCCATGCTCATTTTTTTTTATAACTTTTATACTGGAATGAGAAGCACTCTTCCACATGTCTCTACATCACTTTAGGCATATTATACACATGACTATTATACCTTGTTGAAATTGCAACATCCACTCTCCATCTGAATTTTTCCAATTTAGGTAATCTTGGGCCATGCAGTGTAACAGAAGCATCAAATTCCGGTTGCCTAAAAGAGAAATCAGGACAGCATACACCTGAATATTTGTCTGTTTCTTTTATGCTTTAAACTATATTTGGTGGCAACAAATAAACAAAAATGAACTAAGTGACAATTGTATTTGTTTTTGTTGTAAATCAGATGTATTTATTATTTAGCCTTACTTCATACCCATTTCCAAAGACAATGTGGGAAATGTCTGCAATGAACTCCTCAGAAATCCTATGCATGACAAAAAGTAAAGTTTAGTCATTGTTCCAGTGACCCAAGGTAACTTGGGTCTTTTTTCAGCTTTTCTAACTGCAAGGGGTAGTGAGAATGTAGCATAGCCAGTTAAACCCAAGTTTGATCACAAGTCAGAGTGTAAAGTCAGTTCTTACCCATACATTGAGAAGGTAGCTAGTTTAGAACTGTGATGTAGAATTTCAGAGTGAAGGATCATACAATCAGACACATGAACAAAAAATATTGCATCCCAAGTTAACATTTACTTCAACAAGGTCTGTCTGTCAACCTACAAACTTTACAGCAAAGTGGTGAAAACAATTCAGTAACTAACTAGTAACAGACTAACTAATGTAAAGCTTCACTTAATCCGCATAAACCATATACAGTATATTGCCAAAAGTATTCACTCACCCATCCAAATAATTGAATTTAGGTGTTCCAATCACTTCCGTGGCCACTGGTGTATAAAATCAAGCACCTAGGCATACAGACTGCTTATAAAAACATTTGTGAAAGAATGGGTTGCTCTCAGGAGCTCGGTGCATTCCAGCATGGTACCGTGATAGGATGCCAGCTGTTCAGTCATGAAATTTGCTCACTACTAAATATTTCAAAGTCAACTGTCAGTCTTATAATAAAGAGTGGAATCGATTGGGAACGACAGTGTTACGGTGTGGGGTTGTTTTTCAGGAGTTGGGCTCGGCCCCTTAGTTCCAGTGAAAGAACTCTTAATGCTTCAGCACACCAAGAGATTTTGGACAGTTTCCTGCTCCCAACTTTGGGGGAACAGTTTGGGGATGACCCCTTCCTGTTCCAGCATGACTGAGCACCAGTGCACAAAGCAAGGTCCATAAAGACATGGATGAGCGAGTTCGGTGTGGAAAAACTTTACTGTCCTGACCTCAATGTAATAGAAAACCTTTGGTATGAATTAGAGCTGAGACTGCGAGCCAGGTCAACATCAGTGTATAACCTCACAAATGTGCTTCTGGAAGAATGGTCAAAATTCCCATGAACACACTCCTAAACCTTGTGAAAAGCCTTCCCATAAGAGTTGAAGCTGTTATAGCTGCAAAGGGAGGGCTGACATCATATTAAACCCTATGGAGTAAAAATGGATTTCACTCAAGTTCATATGCATGAAGGCAGACGAGCAAATATTTTTGGCAATATAGTGTAACTTGCACTTAAATGAATTAAATAAAAGTAATTTTTGCACTTTTTACATATGAATTACCATCAAGATTGATAATTGATTATTTGTATTATGGTTACAACATTTAACCACAGTTAGAAGTGCTTTGGAGTCTCTATGAAAAACACTTACTTATGTTAATTCACAAATGCCTCAGCCGATGGAAGATTTAGGGCTTGCCACATTTATTAGGGAAATGATATTTAAAGAATGGTTTTATTGTTTTTTGGACAAAAATCTTCTTTAATGCTGTGCAAGACTTTAGATACTGGCATGTAGGCCAAAATACTAAAACAATTTAAAAATAGCAGTCTCTGTGTGTGAAATGTGTTGTGTGCATAATCACCTAAGTACAGTGCAGTGCGGATCTTTTTTTCTCCTCCATAGATTGAATCTATAATACAGATTGGCATTTGGAGTTGTCTATAAATGCCCCATGTCTTGACTGGGCATTAGTATGTATGAGCATTTGTGTGCATGAGAACAAGGTATCCAGCTGATTCTAAAACCTGGTTATCAAATAAATTTGCATACACACAAGTAGCAAATAAAAGGGAAAACCTACATTAATGAGTGGTCATTAAATGAGGGTTCATTGTTAGATCATGGATCTCAGGAGCTTGTGTTTCTATAATATCAATGACTAAAATAACATCTAAATTTAGATCTAAGGAAAAGACATCAATAAATAATAAGGCTAGCCTGAACAGCATACTACTTGTCTCTAATATGCACTGGTGTTTCCATCAATTGTCAAAATAAAGTTCTCAAAACCAGCAATGAAGACAGTAATATGTCATATAAGACAATAAGTTCATAATTAACTATTTTTAATTATTTGCCAGTGAAGTTCAAAATATGTAAAGTAGGAGGCAACTATGTGATAATGGTAACTAAATGACTGAAAACTTATGGGAGACTTCTGAGCATCATGTTAGACAGCATTTCCACCACCTGAGGGAAAATGTATTTTGGAAGAATTGTGCTCTGTTACTCCAGTACATTTCCAGATACTGGTAGACTCTATGGCAAGGCATTTTTAAGCTGTTCTGGTGGCTCTTGATGATGCTTATTAAGACACTTTACATTGATTATTCCTTTTCTTACCTGAGCTCACGAAGATCATCTTCAAAACTCTGATGAAAAGAAGTGCAGAAGTTAATTCAACATGAATCATTTTAGGCATCCTTGGCTTATGATAATGTGCAGCTATTCTTGATTCTTGGTTCTGTCTAATATGTGTTAATCAACCTTTAGAAATCTTTTGTATCACACAGTAGGACTGATAATGACACTAATTTATTACATAATTTAAAGCACAATCTACCATTAATAAAATTATTCTAAAATAAATCTTCAGCTACTTACCACCTCTCACCTTACTATTTGTATTTATAGTGTAGCTATCTAGTTAGTAGATTTCAAACAGACATAAAAACAAATGATCCCAATTGGCTAATCCTGTTTTTTATCACAGCAGCTGGCATCCAAAAATATGAGTAAAATGAATAAATTCATTCATAAAAACAAACAAAAACACTTATTACACTAATCCTTATAATAAATGCTATTACTCAATATTGCATACCTCCTTTTCTATCTATGCTGATGTGGCCTGGGGCAGAATTTGGGTTTGACACCAGTGTTTTGTATAATATTATGCTTATTCTCTATAATATCTGACTGACAGTAAATGATTTGAATTATCAGTGCATATAATTTAAAAAAATATTGCCACACTGCCACCTCATCAGGGCCCTGGCCTGGCTAAAATCAAGCACCTAGGCATTCAGTCTGCTTCTACAAGCATTTGTGAAAGAATGAGTCGTTCTCAGGAGCTCAGTGAATTCTAACGTGGTACCGTGATAGGATGCTACCTGTGCAACAAGTCCAGTTGTGAAATGTACTCGCTATTAAATATTCCACAGTCAACTGTTAGTGGTATTATAACAAAGTGGAAGTGACTGGAAATGACATCAACTCAGCCACAAAGTGGTAGCCCACATAAAATGACAGAACGGATGCTGAGGCACATAGCGCGCAGAGGTCAACAACTGTCTGCAGAGTCCATCGCTACAGACCTCCAAACTTCATGAGACCTTCAGATTAGCTCAAGAACAATGCTTAGAGAGCTACATGCTTCAGGGTTTCCATGGCCGAGCAGCTGCATCCAAGCCTTACATCACCAAGCACAATGCAAAGCACTGGATGCAGTGGTGTAATGCATGCCACAACTAGACTCAGCAGTGGAGACATGTTCTCAGTTACAAATCATCCTTCTCCATCTGGCAATCTGATGGATGAGTCTGGGTTTGGGGCTTCCCAGGAGAACAGTACTTGTCTGACTGCATTGTACCAAGTGTAAAGATTGGTGGAGGGGGATTATGGTGTGGACACAAATATAGCAAAAATAACATATGCATTGATTGTAGATGTTTGAAAATGACATTACCTTTACAATTAACGCACAAATAGTGCTTTATTATTTGGTATCACACTGTCGATTAACTGTTCAGCCATGTTGGATACAGGGCTTATGTCACTACTCGGGCAGATCGTGCTGCATCACAAATTTCGATGTATCTGACTTCAGAGGGCCTTCATGTGCTGTGTCCTCATGGGAAACTCGTCTTTTTGATAAAAACAAACACCACTTGAATACGCAGCTGGAGTGGAGATTTTGAGCCAAGACGTCTCATCCAAAATCAGTGCCTGACCTCACAAATGCGCTTCTGGAAGAATGGTCAAAAATCCCCATAAACACATTCCTAAACCTTGTGGAAAGCCTTTCCAGAACAGTTGAAGTTGTTATAGCTGCAAAGGGAGGGCTGACATCATATTAAACCCTATGAATTAAGAATGGGATGTCACTCAAGTTTATATTCGTGTGAAGGCAGGCGAGAGAATACTTTTGACAATATAGTGTACACTCAAAAACGCAACCGATATCTGAAATTCTTTATTTGTTTCATCCTCTCGTATCCTCCTCCATACTATTTGTGAGAGGGACAATCATGACACCATCCGCTGTTTTATTCTAAAATTGACGATTGAAGTACTTACTCTGTGTATACGATTATGAAGACATTACGCAGGTAGGTATACAAGATTTTGTTTATTTTGGGAATTTCACGGTTCAATCGGTACTGGGAGAATACTAACTAGAAACAATATTTAGCCTCGACCATTCTCTTTCATTGCACTTCATCCACGTACCTCTTGTTTCATTGAATACGATGGTAGACGCAAAGCTTCCTTCAGTAGCACATACGTGCCCGAAACAATGTCGCCAAGTTTTTCTTCCGAAATGGAATTATCGTCTATAATGTCTGCCATGGACAGACTGCGCTGCTTCTCATCCAAAGCATTTACGACAACTGCAAAACATTACTGCAAATATTAAACAACTCGCACATTTATTGTGCAAAACCTGCAATGACGATTATTATGATCTGCTATTTTTCCTAATGACCCTTAGGTAACTCACCTTTAAGGACTTGTCTGAAGAGTTGTTTATCCAGATCTTTCAAGTGTTTGGCCATGCTAACGACTTCGCTGGGACTTCTTCCTCCCAAAACCCCAACATTATGATCAGCCATTATGTCGTACAGAGTATGTTTTTATGCGGTCAGTACAGCTCCACGTCCAAAGCAAGGTAGCATAAAATACTGCCTTTTATAGTCTGTCTATTATTATGCTGCATTCACGAGTGGGAGCTGGGAATTTTTTGACTTCCCAGCTGGAAAGATTCGTTTGAACTGTATTCCAACTCGTATCTCCTATTCGGAGGGTCGGAGTTTTTCGAAAGCTCCGGCTTCTTCAAGTTGCGAGTCCATGACGTCCCTTCATCATGGCAGCGCTCACAGTGAAAAGTAATAAGAACTAACCGCGTGATTTAGGGTGCATTCAAATTAATGAGATGCTACACAGCGCTGACTAAGCGCAGCACGCTGGACTTAAAACAATGCATACTGATTAGAAATTCTGTCCGACTTTCGCCGGCGTTCCATAACGTCATCAAGTCACATGACATTGAAACCTCGTGGGAGCAAGGCAGCTGACAATGAGAACGGTTGTGATGCAGCCCCGTAGTAGCACAAGCGGGGGCGGGAGGGCGCGGAGTCAAATACTGTAGATACTAGTTTTCGGTGTCAATCACATTTAAATAACCCAACCACTAGTTATTGTTGGCTGTCCATCATTTTTACTGTAGTCAGTGACTTTGATGTGCCCACCTAAAGGGGTTTGTTTTGCGGAGGCCCTCGCAATGCCGGTAGGTTAAAGTGCTGGAGAACTTACATCTTTGTTTTTAGATATAACCTATAGCTAATTGTAATTTAGATACACAGTCTGTTAGAAAAGTAGTTTATATTTATCAACTGTTGAGTCAATTAGTGATGGCAAACGGGAGCTTTCTGAAGCACTGAACTTTCCTCCTAATGGCTTGGACACACTACACGATTTGCAAAGTCGTCGGGTCGCTCTAATGTTCAAACTACATAACTTGCTCTCGTGTAACCGCGATTTTTTAAGTTGTTCTGGTCACATATTACACGATTTTTCACCAGGAGTGACTCGCTGGCGAGCAGTGTTGCCAGGTGAGAAATGTAGGATTATCGTACCAGAGACATAGAATTATCGTATTTTGAGGGAAATTATCGTACACCCGTCATAAACAAAATAACAAGTCTATTGATGCGCTATAGTCACTCTAGTGTTGAATAGCGTCTAACGGGCACTTACAGCCTTGTGGCGTCAGTACGGAATGGATTCATCAGCAGCCCCACAGTTGCATTAGGCTCATGTGTCCTCATAAACAATGACGGGTGGGAACTAATGAGCCAAATCATGAGGCCTGGAGGCCACCTACTGTTAGGAAATAGACATAGCACCAGGTTTACTTTTTTGACAAAGAGAAACAGTATTCATGATAACTGACAAGAAAATAAAGATCTGGCTTCACATATTAAAATTTTATTTTCAGAGCAACAATATGCCTCTGTCCTCAAAAATGACAACAACTAATAAAATAAACAAAAACAACACGTATGCCAATTTAAAAGTGCCTGCTACCAGGTTATAACTTAAAATAAAGTGCATATATAACCTGGCTATATAATAACCTGTAAAAATTTCCTGGTAACAAATTAATAATAAATAATAAATAAATGAACAACAGGCCAAGGGGTACATGTATTATTTTCCCTGAGTTAACCCCAACATCTAACGTTAACAAAAAATAAGTGGTGTGTAGCCGTAATCTCCTCGGTCTTCATAAGCTGTCTGGTCTGCGTCAGTCATGTCACGTCTCTGCCTTTGGCAGTTTTCTGAATAAAATGAAGAAGAGCGGAGAGGAGTGTATTGTTTAGATGAACTACATATTACATTACATGATAGATGACTAGAACCTTGTTCATAATGGACATGGAACAGTTTAGGCCATCAGCTAGGCCAATTAAATAATTAATTATGCTTACCTTAAGGTTCAATCGTCACCTCTGAGTCACTGTCTGAGTCTGCTGCATCATACTGGGTGGGGGCAATCCTTATCCTGTATAAATTTGATGTTGTCATCGACCGAGGCATTGTGGTTGTTTGCTTAAAATTGGCAGAGGTGTGACCAAGTCACAAGTAAGTCTCAAGTCTTTGGCCTCAAGTCCGAGTCAAGTCCCAAGTCAATGGCTCCCAAGTCCAAGTCACGTCACAAGTCATTTGCTCTCAAGTCCAAGTCAAGTCACAAGTCCTACACTTTGAGTTTCAAGTCCTTTCAAGTCTTTACATGTTTACACTGTTGCAGATAATACAATAAAACAGCTCAATATATTTTTTTGCTGTGCATTTATTAATCAATAATGCATGTACACACCATTCATGTGAAACCGATTTTAACTAGAACTAAACC
>JAOUQY010153899.1:0-10671 GCA_028566355.1 Doras micropoeus | reverse complement strand
GGAGGCCCTACACCACACTAATAAATTATTGTGGTCTAAAATGACAGGTGTTTCAGTTTCATTGTCTAACCCCTGTACATGTCCCAGATAACAAAAATGATCTGGCCAAAGTCTGGCCCAAGGGCCAAATCTGGTATGGACCAGATTTGCGCATGTGGGCCATCACTGGCCCAGCATCAGTCCAGTTCTCCATGATTTGTTTACTCATTTGGCTCAGAACTGGGCCACATCCGTTATCCTCATTTTAAAAATGGATCAGCTCTGGACCAGATCCACATCACCACCAGCATTTTCAGTTGTTCTTTATTACTTATTTTTAACTTATTATTTTAGAATGTATAGAAATGTTATTTACTAAAATTACTATACCCGGGCGACACGGTGGCTCAGTATAGCATCACAGAAAGAAGGTCCCGGGTGGGGCGCTCTGTTTGCTTTCTGTGTAGAGTCTGCATGTCCTCCCCGTGTCTGCGTGGGGTTTATCTTCCATGTCTTAAAGACATGCACATTAGGCTGTTTGGTGTCTCTAAATTGGCCCTAGTGAGTGTGTATGTGTATGTGTATGTGTGTGTGTGTGTGTGTGTGTGTGTGTGCCCTACGATAGATTGGCGCCCTGTATAGGGTTGTTCCTGCCTTGCGCCCTAAGCTGCCGGCTAGGCACCGGCTCTCCCGTGATCCTGAAATAGGAATAAGCGGTTAAGATAATGAAAGAAAGAATGAATGAATTACTATACCCAGTATTTAGTTAGAAAAACTTTCAGAAATGGCATCAAACTTTTAGAAATGTTACAAGCCCAATCCTGCTCCTGGTGTACCCCTGTTCTGTGGATTTTATTGTTTTTCCTGCTCCAACACACCCACTTTAACTCAAAATGGACTTGACGTATAGTTGAGTAGTTGCATCAGGTGTGTTTGGATCAGGACAATCACTAAAATATACAGGGCAGTGTGTATTCCAAGACCAGAGTTCTGAGACTCTAAGACACTGAGATACAGTTTCTTCATTGAAAATATTTGTATTACTGTATTAACACATTTCTAATAGCAGAGTCTAATAGGAGAACAAAAAACATTATAGTTTATGTAAACTAGAATAATTTTAAAATAATTTTTTATTATTATATTTAATCCAATTGACAATGATGTACAAACACAGACAAATGTACTTTAATTAACTGTTATAAACAGATAAAAAAGAAAAAACAGGGTCAGCTGCTGTGAGGTGTAACTGACAAATTGTTGTATTTAAATACCATTTGTAAACTACTCTACACAACAAGGCACATTACGTCAATTCATTTTGCTACTGCAATCTATACAATGTTAATAAACCACTAAAGCTGTCTGTACTATAATGTAAAGTATAAAGGCTATAAATTGCTAAATTAGCCAGCAATATTATGCATTTTAAATATAAGGTTGAATGAATAAAGTATTAAAAACAGTAAGCATGCAATGCCATTACAGTCATCTTACCTTAAAGAATACATCTCATTCAGTATGAATTGTTAACTGACAAACTATATTGTTAACATTAACAATGAGTCTTTTATTAAACACATTAACTCATCAATCATAACATTAAACCATAATAAAAATATAAAAATAATATATTCTTGAAAGATGGTGGTTTAATGCCAATTAAATGCCACCTTTGGTCAAGGAAACTCTGCTCCTTTAGGATTCTCCTGTAATAAAACAGTAAAATGTAAGATTGCTGCAACAAAAGTGAACTAAACAAGAATGAAACTGCATGTCACCCATGCAGCAGTTTCTATCCATGTGACAAGAAGCAAACTTTTGTTTGTCAAGAATCAGCTGGAAGAAGTAGAAAGAAAGACTGTCCTACTGTAGCTTCTTAGTTGTCAGATTCTTGTTCAAATTTTCCTGTTTCACCTTAAATGGTGCAGCAGGTGATATTATAATGACTGAGGCATCAGAATGTAAATGGACAACAATTATCTTTAACAGAAACTGTTACCAACATTAAAATATTAATTAGCATAAATCAACTTACCAGTGGGTAAGTAGTGATATTAAACTAAGTTTGAACTTAGTGTGACCTACAGTTGAAATATTAAGAATCAAAAACACAACAAAATGTTAAAAACATTCAGTTACTACACTGTAGAATGATATACAGTATGTTTGGTAGGATAAATTGATAGAGAACTAGTGCTGGCTAACCATTTGTTTTGTGAGAAGTTTGATTAGCTAAATTTTAACAAATGGAGGATCATAGTTTTTATTTAGCACAAGAAAACATGAGAGAGAGTGAATCCTCAAAGTCAAAGACGGCAGATAACCTGATGACCACCGTAGGCCTTGCTGCAGCTTAGCTGTTTTTTAGAGTTTAATCAAAACCTGAATGAGTCACATGGGTTCTTAATCTCCATTGCTATGTCATTGGATGCTGCAGTTTAAATCACATCTGTGCTTTAATATTTGAGTATTCCATGTCTAGGCCCATATCCCTTCCATCATAATGTTTTGTGGACTTCACGGCATGATTAAAATTAATGCTGAATGAATTTATTGCTTAATTAAACAAGGATCAATCGAGGTACTAAACTGAATCAACTGAATATTGATTAAGCTTTTACAGACTGTGTTGTTCAGAGAAGCTAAAGATGATCTGTTTAGACTATCACTAGAACTGCACCAAAACCACTTTGCCTTCTGATATTAATACCAATAACTGATGCTTGAGTAAAGATACACAGTGCCAATAGTCATACTAACTTAATCTAAGGTAAATTGATTATAACTGATATCTATATAATTGTACTTTTGATATATTTTACTTTCATACAGTTATACAGCATTGTAGAGTTAGGATGGGTATCGTTAAGATTTTATGGATACTGATACTGCTTATTGATACTCTTATTGATACTACTCTCCATAATTTGGTGCATGACATGAACAGATGTGAAAATAGTCAAAATGAAAAGATGTTAAAAGACTGGTCATCTCAACCAGATGACCTGACAACCAGGTGTAAATAATTTTGTATTGCATATGGTATTTCCAACTTAAGTTTACACTACAGTGGTGTTTGAATGTTTTTGAACCTTTTGGAATTGTCTGCATACATTTCTGCATAAATTTCACCTAAAACTTCAACAGATTTTCACACAAGTCCTAAAAGAAGATAAAGAGAACCAAATTGTAATAATCACACAGGCTGGAATTAAGAGCAGACAGTTTAGTATAATGCAAGTTTATTCGAATGTAAATCAAGTTTATACAAAAAGCGACGCACAGTCCAAAAACAAAGGGCACAGAGCGTGGTCACGGGGGGTGGGAAGCAGGGAGCAAACGATAACCAAAACATGAGCAAAAGCTCAAAAGATCCACAAACATGTAGCAGGGATAAGGCCTTTGGCATAGGCCTCTAGAAACAAGCACAAACAAACCATAGCTGAGAAGCATTAGTATCTGGTGTGACCCCCATGTGCAGCAATAACTGCAACTAAACATTTCCGATAATTGTTGATTAGTCCTGCACATCGGCTTGGAGGAATTTTAGCCCATTCCTCTGTACAAAACAGCTTCAAGTATGTTATATTGGTGGATTTCCTTCTATGAACTGCTCACTTCAGATCCACAGCATTTCTATTGGATTAAGGTCAGGACATTGACTTGGCCATTCCAAAACTTTAACTTTATTCTTCTTTAACCATTCTTTGGTAGAACGACTTGTGTGCTTTGGGTCATTGTCTTCCTGCATGACCCCTGTTCTCTTGAAATTCCAGTCATGGACAGATGTCCTGACATTTTCCTTTAGAATTTGCTGGTATAATTCTGAACTCATTGTTCCATCAATGATGGCAAGCCTTCCTATCCCAGATGCAGCAAAACAGACCCAAACCATGATACTACCACTACCACGTTTCATAGATGGGATGAGGTTTTTATGCTGGAATGTTGTCCTTTCTCCAAACATTCTCATTTAAACCAAAATGTTCTATTCATGTCTCATCCGTCCATAAAACATTTTTTTCAATAACCTTTTGGCTTGTTCATGTGATCTTTAGGAAACTGAAGAAAGGCAGCAATGATCTTTTTGGAGAGTAGCGGCTTTCTCCTTGCAACCCTGCCATGCACACCATTGTTGTTCAGTGTTCTCCTGATGGTGAACTCATGAACATTAATATTATCCAACGTGAGCAAAGCCTTTAGTTGCTTAGAAATGACCGTGGGTTCCTTTGTGACCTTGTGGACTATTACATGCCTTGCTCTTGGTGTGATCTTTGTTAGTCGACCACTGCTGGGGAGGGTAATAAAGGTCTTGAATTTCCTCCATTTGTTCACAATCTGTCTGACTGTGGATTGGTGGAGTCATTTATATAAAATCTTTATATAAAACAGGTCACCCACTCCCACCTGAGTGTCATCCCATTGATTGAAACACCCGATTCTAATTTCATCTTCAAATTATCTGCTAGTCCTAAAGGTTCACATACTTTTGCCACTCACAGTTATGTGATACTGGATCACTTTTCTCAATAAATAAATGACCAAGTCCAATATTTTTGCGACATTTGTTTGACTTAGTTCTCTTTATCTATTTTTAGGACGTGAAAATCTGATGAAGGTCAAATTTATGTATAAATATAGACAATTCCAAAGGCTTCACAAATGTTCAAGCATAACTTTAAGTTCAAACTTAGTCTACCTAGCAGTTAGCAACTTATGCAACGTTGGCTGTCAAATATTAATTCAGTACAGACTCAGCTTAATATTCCTACTTCCCCATGGATCCCACTGATTTACGCTATCAAAATATCCTAATTATTCTTTTAATGCTGGAAACATTTCCTGATAAGGTCATTGGGACTATCAAAATATCCTACCTGTAGATTTAACACAAGGCTGAAGTCAGCTTCCTGTTCAACAGCCACTTGTTTGAATTTACCAATATCCTACATTAAAACCACATTTATTGTACTTAATATAACCACTATCTAAGGTTGGGTGGTGTCTACCAAAATGGTATATGATGCCACTTAGGTGTTCTGTGACAACATGCCATTTACAGATGTTCAGTACAGCTAAAAGAAGATAAAATTATGGCAAGAACATGCTACAAGCATAAACAAATAGACAATGATACAAGCATAAACATCTCAGAGTTTCAGCAGACATGAAACTCTGACTTTATAATAACTCACTGAAAAAGCCCACTTAGTGTTTACATATGTGTCCATTAAATGAAAAGAGATGATGAACTACCAGTTGAACATCACTGTTTGCTCCTAACAGATTCAAATTAACATTATGATACTTTATGTTTTCTTTGTAACTGGCTATATTGTGCCTTCACTGGCAGGCTGGACAGAAAACTAGCTGGCTAATAGGCTACAGTAATAAATCAGACTTCAAGTCTTAATAAAGGGTTACTTAAAAATGGAGACACAGTAAAATGTTATTTAAATGCCTGTTAGGAGCTACATATGTCCGTATTTAAACTAGAGTCATCAAAATTCCTAGTGTCACCGAGCTCAGAATCCTATCTTAACTAGCTTGCTAACATGTTACCTGAGCATCAGCTATAGTTAACAAGATTTCCAGCTAGTATTAACTTACCTTGAAATAGAATTTCAATTCGTATTTGTTGGAGAAAATTATCCTAAAAAACAAAGCTAACATTAGTTATTTCACTTTTTATTGAAACACAAATGGCAAATATGAATTAATATAGATAAAAAAACCTGAATACCTCAGATCGCTTCCTTCCGGATCAGTGCCAGCCGTATATCAATCCATATGCTACAAGGAACCAAATCGTGAACCGAACCCATTCACGAGTCAAACCAAATCCGTGAAATGGAGGTGACTGTATGCATATCTGCTTGCAATCTGGGATGTTTGGATATAGATGTTTCTTTCTCCTGCTTTATTTCATAAAAATTGTATTTACATATTCCTTTTTTTTCATTTAGAACAAAGAGCTCTATGCTCCTCCCCTCTTCTGCTGTTTGAATCCAGGGAAGCCAGTCTGACAGGGTAAATCTTCCTCCTCCTCATTTGACTCCACCTTAACTCCACCTTAACTCCTCCACATCAATAAATCCAATTCCAGTCCAATCAATAAAAACTGTCCAAGAAAAAATTGTGCACTTTTTCCTTTTCATTTGTGTTGAAAACAAATTTGTCTTTTCATCTGCTTTGAAAAGCATTTTTTTTGGATTCCTTTGGAGTCCCTCACTTAAACTTTTTCAGGAGTCTGAACCTTTCTGAAAAAACATTGTCCAGAGGAGTTTTCCAGAGAAGCTTTTGTCTTTTATTTTTGTGGCATTAAATCGAGTGTCCCGTGATTATTGCGTGAGTAACCCACCTCAGTCACATTGTGAGATTGTGTATGCTTTGTTTCATTTCTGGTCATCAAGTTATCTGCATTTGCTTCAGTTTTATGATAGAGATGGAAAGTCCATTTGCTGGTGGCCAATGGCAAAGAATTTTCCTGCATTTTGTGAAATTGAGCTGTAGCTAACCTCACCCATGACTCGCCAGTCACTTCACAAACCGAGCCACACAGACAAGAACAGCTGAGTTGTGCCACAGGCCATTCGGATGGTGTCTGAAATTGAGAAAGATTCAGTGCTTCACTGTTTCCTTCAGCTTCAATGAGCCATACATTGAGCCGGAAACAAACAAACTCCAGCATCCAGTTATCCAGAACCGATCAGTTACCACCCATCAGTATTTCCCCCCATGTCACACTATGAGCTGCCAGTCAGGGAGGGCGAAACCATCACATGCTTCCTCTGAAACACATAATGCAAGCTGCAGCCTCTTTTTGAACTGCAGCTCATGCAACATCTGGGAGTGGTGTAACACACTCAGAGGAAAGCTCTCCTGTCCACCTTTTGTATGCCTGAGCTCACAGACACTCATGACTGGACAGTGTCACTCTGACTGACATGGGAGAGAGCATATGCTGCCCCTCCCACCCTGAGAGCATGGCCACTTTTGTGAATAACTCAACACACTGCCATTAATGGCAAAATAGCTGGCAATACAAGTGAGTACACCTCACAGTGAACATGTCCACTTCACCAGAGCTACACAGATTGCTACTGGAATCCTCTTCCACACTGGTGGATGCACCACAAGTGATCAATTGGGTTTAGGTCTGGAGACATACTTGGCCAAAGCAGTTGTCATCTTGGAGGAGTGTTTGGGGTTGTTATCATGTTGGAAAACTGCCATGTGGCCCAGTTTCCAAAGGGAGGGGATCATGCTCTGCTTGGAATTCACGTTTCCCTCAATGAACCACAGCTCCCCAGTTCCTGCAGCACTCATGCAGCCCCAGACCATGATGCTACCACCACCATGCTTGTCTGTAGGCAAGACACGGTTATCTTGGTACTCCTCACCAGGATGCCAGCACACATGCTGGTCACTATCTGAGCCAAACAAGTTTATCTTGGTCTCATCAGACCACATGTCACAGTGCCAGTAATCCATGCTCTTGGACTGCTTGTCTTCAGCAAACTGTTTGCATTCTTGTGCATGAGCTTCAGAGGCTTCCTTCTGGGATGATGGCCATGCAGACTGAGTTGATGCAATGTAAGGCATATGGTCTGAGCACTGACAGGCTGACTGCCCACTTCTTCAACCTCTGCAGCAATGCTGGCAGCACTCATGTATCTCTTTTTGTAGCTGACCTCTGGATATGACACATGGACTCAACTTCTTTGGTTGACCCTGGTGAGGTCTGTTCCGAAGGGAACCTGTCCTGGAAAACCGCTTTATGACCTTGGCCACTGTGCTATAGCTCATTTTCAGGGTGTTATCAATCTTCTTATAGCTTAGGCCCTATTTGTGGAGAGCAACAATTCTATTTTTCACATCCTTTGTCATGTTGAAAGTCCAGTGGTCAGTATGAGAGAATTGTACCCAAAGCACCAAATTTAATAGAGGTTTATATCTCCTTCTCCTTTCGTGCCTCTTGTTACTGCCATCTCAACTCTGTGGGAATCAGTGGCCAAAAGCTAATCAAAGTTGGGATCGTCCTCAAGCAACTGACCCCACGAGTACACAATGTGGCAGGGCATGGGCATGTGGCAAGGGCATGTGAATGAGGTCCAAAAACTCCATTAAAGTAGTCATTTCAGGCCAGCCAAAGTGTTGAAACTTAAAGTGAATGTTAGGTATCCGTAAAATAGAAAAAATTCAATGAAAGAAACAATTTAACTAAAACAACAGACAAAATGATACATAAACAAGGAGAGACTGTGATTGGCAGCTGCACCAAGCAGCGGTGGAAGTTATATCTTAAAGTAAGGAGGATCAATTCCAGACAGGGAGCCTGAAAAACAGCTATCACATCTTAGGCACAACACATGCAAATTACATGTTACGGACATGGGGAGATAGTGACAAAAACGAATAATTCAGATCTCTTTGGAAGCACTGCTATTAGAGCATATCCTAAACCCATGGGGGGCACAGAGAGGGCTGGTGGTCTGCAACTGTGCAAGCCATTGCCTCTCGGAGACCCTGCCTCCCCAGCACCCCGGATGTACTTCACTGGGCATCCAGAGTGTTTACCAAGAATGACTTTTCAAAGTGGGCCACCAAGCTCGCCTTAATACCTGAGCTTATAATAATGGAATAGGACTCTTGTTCTATTTAGTATGTGTTCATAACCAGGGCCACAATTAAGTGGAGTTGCCAGGGGCATTCAAAATGTGTCACTATTGGTGAAATTCTTGGACCTTTGCAAAAAGGACAAAGCAAATGCATGTGGCAAGAATGTTTTCATTAGTCAAGACAGAATGAAGACAACCAGATACCTTTGTAGTTCCAACCATGAATCATGAACCAGTGCCATTATCCCTATGAGCCAGGCCAGGCAAGGTCACCTTCAGGAGTTCTAGGATACACTGCCCAGATTTTTTTTAATTAAAACTCTTTCAAACAATAAAAGCTCTGGTAACTTTTAGTGGTGGCTCATTTGGCTTGTGTGTAACTAAAGAACTAATGTAAATTAGTTTCATATTGATCATCTTGAGTGTGGTTGCCATTATAAGAGAAAAATGTTTCTTTAAAATGTTGATATGACTGTAGCCTATATGGATGGAATACAGTTCCAGGTCTCTTGGAAATGTTGATTAATGTGGTGTCATAATTAAATGTAATGAAAATTCTTGTTACACTAATTAACAAGAAGATTTCAAACTGGCACTTCTAGTATCTCAAAAAGTTACTGAAGCAAGTAGATTTAAGTAGATGAGAATACTAGCCACATCATTACACCAACATGTGGCCAGTATTAGACTTGCCATCAAATTCAGCCACACTACCACGTTACTCACCAACATATGGTGCTAGGTGATGATAGTGGCCACAAATGTGATCCTTAAACAGTTGGCACTTTATTAGTTTATAACCCCCTTCTATAATCCAGAAGCAGGTTATGCACCTAACCCAAATTGGATGGACGTCTGTCCTTATCTCAGGGTAGGGGGCCCATTTTTGATTGTGAGCTTTGCTTACAGAAGGAGAAGTGCCATAGTAGAGAGAGGTAATCCATGGAAAGCTGCAGGTCCTGAAAAGATACCTGATGGTATGCTCAAGAGATGCACAGATCAACTGACTCATGTCCTAATGGACATATTTAATGTCTTCCTGAGTCAAGTTGTCATACCATCATGCTTTAAAACCTTCAGAACTGTTCAAAATGCTTCAGAACTATTATCCCAGTTCCAAAAAAATCCATAGTCGCTAGTCTAAATGACTATTGACTGGTAGCACTCACCCCATAATAATGAAGTGTTTTGAAAGACTAGTCAAGGACCACATTAGATCTGTTCTACCCCTTCACTCGACGCTTTACAGTTTGCCAACCACCCTTGCCATTCCACTGAAGATGCCATATCAACTGCACTTCATCTGATCCTGGAGCACCTTGAGAATGGAACACACATGTATGGATGCTGTTTGTCTACTTTAGCTTGGCTTTTAACAGCATAATCCCACAGCATCTGGCCAGCAAACTGGGTACACTGGGACTAAATACTCCCCTTGGAACTGGATTCTGTATTTTCTCACAGACAGCCCTCAATTTGTGCAGGTAGGTAGTAACACATCAACCATGGTCATCAACTGAAAACAGGATCTCCACAGGGATGTGTCCTGGACAACACCCCTTCTGTTTATCCTGATGACCCATGATTGTCATGCAATGTATATCACAAATCATATCATAAATTATGCAGATGACACAACAGTTGTGGGACTCATCCTGGACAACAGCAAGACTTCATATAGGGAGGAGGTGAGACTTTTTGTGGAATGGTGCAGCAACAACAACTTGGTAACTGAATGGCAATAAAACCAAGGAGATGGCGATTGACATTAGGAGAAAACAACCCATTCACACCCTGATCTATATCAATTGAACTCCTGTTGAGATTGTTCAGAACACAAAGTTCCTAGAGGTTCATGTTATGGACTACCTAACCTGGTCCATGCACACCTCCTCTCTGGTAAAAAACACTCACCAATGACTATAATTCCTGCAGCAACTGAAGAGGACCCATCTCAGTCCACACATCCTCACCATTTTCTATAGAGGCACAATATACAGGGGTTGGACAATGAAACTGAAACACCTGTCATTTTAGTGTGGGAGGTTTCATGGCTAAATTGGACCAG
>JAOUQY010153874.1:0-10679 GCA_028566355.1 Doras micropoeus | reverse complement strand
GGGGTTCAAGCCCCAGCACCACCAAGCTGCCACTGCTGGGCCCCTGAGTGAGGCCCTTAACCCTCAACTGCTCAGTTAGTGTATAAATGAGATAAATGTGAGTCACTCTGGATAAGGGTGTCTGCCAAATGCCGTAAAAAAAAAACACACCCACACACACACACACACACACACACACACACACATACATACTCACATACTCACACACACACTCACACACACACACCCACACACACGCACACACACACACACTCACACACACACACACACACACACACACACCTCTGTGTTGACACTGATTCAGCTGGCATCGGTTTAATGTCATACAGCACTTCACTCACAGGATTAGTGCTACAGTTTATTACAGGATAAAAACAGCACATTAGGCTAAATATAACTCCAACACGGTGTTTTTAACTTCAATAAACGTTGATCGCAAAACTGTAACAATTATTAAGAAGAATAAAGTATAAAAGTATAAATACACAAATTTGTAATGAATATAACACAAAAATCTGGTTTAAAAAGTCGATTAAAACCTGATGTGTACTCTTTTAGTTTTCCGATCCTGAGAGTAAAATGATGCTGCAGTGACGTGACCTGCCTGCAGATGGCGATGTTCCTTCATTATCTAAATGATTCATTCTGTTTTGATGTATAAAAATGCCCTCTGAAAGTGTTAGCTGTTAGTGTTAGAAAGCTAGTTCTCTAAAATCTCTAGTTCTCTACAAAACTAACCTCAAAATTTTATTTTAAATTTAACCCATCAACTAACCCCAATTTTACAAAAAAATCAATCAATAAATAAATGTTTTAAAATAAATATTAAAATGTTAAAAAGCGAGGGCATTTCAGTCGGCGTGTTTTTAAGTGTTTTGAAATATGAAAGGAATGAATTTGGTATAAACTACATCAGTGTTTCCTTTCAAAGTGTTCAGTTTAAGAAAATGCACATCATGGAGCCACGGGGTCTGGAGGAGTTCCATAACAGCAGTAAACAGCGTCTTGCTAATAAAGATGTGACTCCCAAAACACCGGAGTGTGCACCAGTGAGCGAGGATAAAGCAGTACAGAAACAGAAGATTGCTAAGGAGGGATTAAATTTAACATCGATCCTTAAAACCTTTACCATCATCTCTAGCTGGTCCAGAATCTGAGTGTAGAGGGACAGAAAAAGAACTTGTGACTTACATTACAAGGTGCAGTATTGGCCAGGTCTTTTGTTTTTACTATACACTGAAGACATTTGGGTTTGAGACCAAAAAACGAATCCACAAACAAAAACTGACCTTACATTTGTAATCTATCATAAATCTTTACATTTGTTTGTATTTTACAGACACACAGTGATGCTGTAAATTAGTCCATATCACTGTCTTATAAATAATCACTTAATATCCAATCAGATTGCATGGGATCAATAAACACCACTTTACTTTATGCCTATGGAAACGCACGTCATTGAGCATCTAGCTTCTGTTTGTGGTGAAATGTTCTGCTGCCTGAAGCACAAACAGAAGCGCGGTGCTCCGTCCTCTTCAGGACTGTTTCATATCTTACAGAAGGGAGCGGCTGAGATGAGCTAATAGCTAATGTAAAGGTACTTTCCTGACCACAATGTTTGTGAGTGTGTGTGTGTGTGTGTGTGTGTGTGTGTGTGTGTGTGTCCGTTCAAACACCTACAGTTAAAAGTAAAGAAAAACAACTGTCCTCGTGTATTACAGGAACGTCCCACTCAGCACACACACACACACACACACACACACACACACACACATTCTTGTTATCTGAATTTGGATGCAATAAATTGCCTCTGGGGGTGAATGTGTGTGTGTGTGCTGGGTGTATTCCTCTGGCCTCATGCCCAGTATTCCCAGGACAGACTCCAGTTCCAGGATAAAACACTTACTGGAGAGGAATAAATGAAGATGTTACTGAAGTGTTCAAGTATTTACACACGTATGCAAGTGTGCATGAGGAAATTTCCCCATGAGGAAAACTGCAAATTACTCAGATAAGGTTAATGCTTACGGGTGAGAGTTTAGAGATCAGGATTAATCTGGAATTCCGGATTTTACGACATGAATATGTGACCCGTGTGAAACGTTTCCTGGGATTTTATAGGCTGCTACATCTATAGGCTGAAGACCATTTTTTTCCTTTCCCATGTATCCATGAAGATGTTTCTTAGTTTGCATTCGGCTGTCCAAGTCACGCTCGTGCGCATTTGTTGGCACCATAAACAGCTCTGTTCACGTCTACTAAAGCGGTTACACATCCACAAACCGATTTCCCCATTCTGCCGACACGGAAAACCGCAAGGGTCACATGATCTCCGTTTGTGTTGGAGGTGATATGGATGGGAAAAAGTTACAAACGAGTTCTTTAGCTCATATCTGCAATGTAGATAGAATTACAGAGATAGAAGTGCCAGTGCACCCTCACAGTTTCCGCAGGAACCCGAGGAAACTGGAACATGAGATCAAGATATTATTTACAGTTAATTAAATCTCCAGTTAGTCAAATGCAAACCTATCAGCATTTTCTTATAAGCACTCACTGCCTACATTTAGAGCTTTTTCTTATAAAGTGTGACTTCTCTGGAGCCCAGATGAAGGTCAGAGTAGGGGCAGTGTAGCTCAGTGCTTGGATGTTGGACTGCTGAGTGCAAATCCACACCACAGCTACTGCTGGGCCCCTGATCAAGGCCCCTAACCCTCAGTTGCTCAGTTGTGTAAATGAGATAAATATTGTGTAAATGTCAGAGCTAAAAACCGAAAGAAGTATGTATATCATTTTAATAATTCTGTTTTTAATGTCTTTGTTTATTTGTACAATCATGGGTGGACAGACTGTCAGTGAGCAGCGCCTCATGTTCAAGTTTTGGTATTCAGAGTTGGGTTACAGTAGAGGATTTAGAGCTTCTACACTTGCTTCAGATGGAAAAGTTTTTTTCCTTTGTGCGTAGCGGTGTGTGTGGGTGAGCTGCACACACACATTGTGGTGAAATGTCCTCCTGATGGTCATGTGGTTTGAGATCAATTGTGTGTGTGTGTGTGTGTGTGTGTGTGTGTGTGTGTCTGTGTCTGTGTGTGTGTGTGTGTGTGTGTGTGTGTGTGTCTGTGTGTGTGTTTTTGTGTTTCTGTGCGTGTGTGTGTGTGTGTGTGTGTCTGTGTGTGTGTGTGTCTGTGTGTGTGTGTGTGTGTCTGTGTTTCTGTGTGTGTGTGTGTGTGTGTGTATGTGTGGGTGTGTTTCTGTGTGTGTGTGTGTGGTTTCACATATCTTAAGGGGTTTTCTGAAGCAGCATTACCTCACTATTAACTAGCAGCATGATAATAATTCCTCTCACTCAGCGACAAACAGCTCACTGCTTTACATTTCCGATCTGTTAAATTACTGCTCTGATTGTATGTAGACCACAGTTGTAAATAGCACGCACTTGTATTATCCACTGTCAGTAGGGGTGTGGCTGCCATTTTTGTTTTGGGGTCGTGGGTTTTTGTTGTATATTTTCTTCTAGGGAGCTTAGGGAATAAATTCAGGTTTCTTTTATTTCAGGTAAGGTAGTTCCCTAAGACTTTAGTTGATTTTTTGGTTGTTATTTTTTTATATTTTGGCCTTGGTCCACCCTGAAGTTATCCCTTTGATTGTCTGCTATATGTATTTACTTCAGACGAATTTGTTTTGAATACACAACTTCTTAAATACACCATGGGCTGTGTGTGTGCATTATTTCCTCCCCTTTCATAACTAGGGCATTATCCCTGAAACTGCATTGCCGTAGTTGCTTCACTACTTACCTGTTGTCTAATTCTGTACGGCCTAACCCTAGACTGGGTCGTAACACCGTTCACACAGAACATCAGTATGAAATCACTTCAAGTTCATTGCTCTGTGTTTTTAATGCTGGATTTGGTTTCAATAGAAAAGAGCCAGCACTTCCTGGAGTGTCTTTATACTGAAGAAAAAGTGTAAAGACCTCTCACATGTCCATACAGAAGGGATTTATACCTTCACCTGGACTTATTTCTAATGCTCAGTTTATAGAAATCATCTGTAACTTTTCCAGATACGTGCACACAGTGTGAAAAAATGACATCATAATGAAACCAGTAATAATTACAGTACACACCTCCACATGGAAAAGTGCTGTTAGGTTTTGATTAATATAATGTTCTCTTTCTTCATCTATTCTATTTCTTACACAATAACAATCCTCTACGCTGAAGCTGCAAAAATACCACAATCTTATAATCTATTTCTGTAATGATAAGCATGCCCAGTTTTCCATCTGTACTGAAAATGCCCAAATAATCACCTGTTTTCTCAGATGTGTTCAGTTAGTTACAGCTACAGGGAGACGTTTTGTTTTTCACCTTCACCTTTCCGGGAGTTGGGAAGTAATCTGTTCCTTTTTAAAGGACTTTGATTGAGCTTTTTGCTTTTTTATATATTTATACAAAACATTTTATTTTCAACAGATTTAAAAACATGTAATTATTTTTCATCATTTATAACAATAAATTGTCCCACAGGAATAAATGTTATGTTTTCTGTCTTCGTTTTGTGTTCTTCTGAAGTGGGCTATTATTAGTTTAAACCCTGTGTCATATTTACAGTCAGTTTAATTAAATCTCCAGTTATTCAAATATCTTCACTAAATTTATAAAATTTTAAACCGTAAAACAAATAAAATACACCGCAGAGAAACGAACGTCTCAGGAAACTCTGCATGACAGCATCGCTCACACTTCGGAGTAAAGTCAAACAGAAAGCCTCGTGTTCGCAGCGGTGGCAGTGAGTCTAACGAGTGTGTCCGTGTTTATGGGGAAAGTTCTGGTACTCAGGGTCGGACTTAAAGATGGACTTAAAAATGACTCGCATCATAATGACACCAGGAAAAATCACATTACACACACCCACATGAAAAAGTGCTCTTTTGATTCCCATATTGATTTAATTTCTTCTGACTTCTTTTTCTTCTGACAGACACGAGTGTATTGCTACCTCTCTCCGGTTAAAAACGGAAATGATGTTTATTTGCATATAGCCCAGGGAAATGAGAGCCGATCACTTTCTGGCTTGCAGGTGTGAGTGATGTCCTCAGAGCTGTGCACTTGAGGGTGGATCAGCAGGGCGCGCGTTAAGGTCCGGGTGGAGACTAAACCGCTACTGGAAATTCCTGTGTACAGCTGGAAACAATTAGATGAGTATTTTAAAAATGAATAAATGGAAAGAGCCAGAGTTAAAAGAATTTCAATAGACGTTTCTTACACAGCATGGCGTGTAAGATCAACACTGCCAACACTTTATCAACACTGCCAATCCGGACTTGCAGTAGAGCTCCAACTAAATAAGAAGTTATTAATAAATAATAACTGCCTGGTTGTAAGGCTAATCTGTGAAAGCAAAATGTAAATAAATCAGAAAGCGTATTTATTTAATTTTATAATTCATGTATCTTAATTCTTTATTCTTATTTCTTAATCTTACCCGCACTCCGGACCGACATTTCTCTTAACGCACCGTTTCATTTAAGGGCTGTCTGTTCTCTGACACCATTAAAGATTACAAAAGAAAGTTATTTTCTTGTGTTCACTTGTCAGTTACCTAAGCCCTGTGTTGATCCCCTACTCATTATTCATATATTAGTCATGCTTTTGTCTCCAGTCGTTTGGACTATTGTAATTCATTACTTACTTGTCTGAGTCAGAGAGATGTGGCTCGTCTCCAGCTTCTCACTACAAAACGTAGGGAACATATTACACCAGTACTAGCTTCTCTACATCGGTTACCTGGAAGTTATAGAACTGATTTTAAAATTTTTATGTTTACTTATCAGGCTGTCCATAACGATGCTCCAGCGTACATTACTGAGCTCTTGTGTCCGCTTCATAATGCGAGAAGGCTAAGATCTTCAGATCAGGGGTTATTAGTTGTTCCCGGCACTAATCTAAAATGAAAGGGGACCGGGCTTTTGCAGTTTATGCACCGAAACTGTGGAATAATCTCCCAAGTAATATTAGAGCATCTGAATCAATTCAAGTTTTTAAAAAACGTTTAAAGACACACTTTTACTCTCTTGCTTTTAGCAGTTTTGCTTGATGTGTTTTATTATATTATAGGTGGTGTGTATTTGAGTGTTTATTTGTATGTACCATTTTAAAATATTAGACTTAGATTATTATGTATTTAATTGAATCTGCACTGTATTTTATCTGTAAACATTTTTGTAAAGCACTTTGTGAGCTACTCTAGAAAAGTGTTATATAAATAAAGTTTTACTCACTTATTTACATTAAATAATCTTAAAAACATACAATCAAAGCTAATACGCACAGCTTAGCTTAGGGTAAAATAATGAATTCATTCATTTCCTGCCCAAAGCACGATCTGATTGGTTACACATCACCAGTAATTAACACCACACACGCGTTACTGGAGCGTGTTTTAAAGTTGCAGTAAAAATCACAATCCTCACAAGATTCTACGCTGAATCTGCAAAAATACCACAATCTCACAATCTATTTCTGTAATGACAAGCATGCCTAGTTTCCCATCTACACTGAAAATACCCGAATAATGAACTTCAAATGATTTTTTATTGAGCTTAATTATCCTTAAGTGGGCTATTATTTGTTTGAACACGCTGTCGGCAGGTATACTGCAATGATGAATGACCTTTTTCTCTGCTCCAGACACTCTCACTCACTCAGCCGCACTCACTGCACACACACACACACACACACACACTAAGCAGTGTCCTTAAAGGAGCTGCACACTACTGTTAAGGAAAAACACAATATCTCGTAAAGCTGTGTGTCGCGCTCCTGCGGGAAAAGTAAGCGTTAGCCCTGCCAGGGATTTACCTAAAATGGAGTTAGTACCATTTAGAAAAAAGGTGTTTGCTACTGGTGAGTCAAAACTCTCCACACTACACAGCAATTTCACTTGAGCTGGCTCCACACTACAGGATTTACAAAATTCGAATAAACAAACGAAACGACAGATTTTAACCGATTTGTAATTTTCTTGTAATTTGTAAAAAACACACACACACACACACACACACACACACACACACACTAGATGATTCCGTCGAGAAGCACGACCACACACTTTCCAGTTCCCTGAAAGATTGCAGAAACGCCAGAGATCACACGTGACTTCAAAGCAAGTCGTCATCAGCTTGCACTTTCCTGTGCTTTACACCTCATTTTAAAGAAGTAAAAGCACACACATCACGCGCGTTATTGTGTCCTGTGGAGTTTTACAGGAAGTTGATCCCGGTGACCTCGCGCTCATCACCCCTGCTCCCTTCACACTACAGGATTTCAGGGCGCAAATAAAAAACACCATTTGTACAGTGCAGTTTGTGTGGTGGTATTTTATTCACCAGATTATTTTTTTATCATCATTGCTTTATTGTTGATCTTTGGAATTACAAATTACAGTGAAAGTGTACAATAAATATAGAATAATATATAGATCTGATATAAAGATCTGATACAGAACTGAAGCTCACATGAAATATTATCTTCCACTGCAGTGGCTCAGAAAAGAGAAAAGCAACAGTTCTGCAGTGGCTCAAAGTTCTCACCTCTGAGGATCACTGAGAGCCTGAGAACACTGAGAACCTTGGGTTAGGGTTAGGGGAACTCTGAAGGGCTCTTCCGGTCTTATTAAGTCTATAGGATGAAGTGCATGAAGATTTGTGTGTATTTACAAATAAGATAAATTAGATAATTCTTCTGCTAAGTTACCATAAAATATACGTTATATGTATATATATATTCCATGTGGATTTGTAGCCATGTTTTTTTTTGGTCATATTTAAAGTTAATTAAATAGGTCAAATGCAAACCTATCAGCATTTTCTTATAAACACTCACTGCCTACAGAGCTGTTTCTTGTAAAGTGTGACTTCTCTGGAACCCAGATGAAGTTCAGAGTTAAAGCCACACCATGTCTTTCTAAGAACCCTGCACTAGCAAGCCTATTAAATATATATTTTGTTTTGTTTGTGTTTATTGTTTTTTCTTTTTGCCAGAAATAGATCTTGTACTTCAGAGCAGATTCATGTTAAAGACATTACGGAGTGAATTATTTGTAGATAAAAGTATGAATGAATTGATTACATTTCTATGTAAACACAGCAGACTGTCAGTGAATAGTGCCTCGTGTTCACAGTATTAACAATCATAGTAACAATCTGTTAAATTAATTGAATTTAAAGATTAAAGATGAAAGATTCTGTAACCTTTCCAGATACGTGCACAGTGTGAAACAAATGACTGACATCATAATGGCACCCGGCGAAATTAAACTGAAACCGTGTTCTGCGACTTTTGACTCACTCTATTCCAAATGCACCAATGTTTATTTACATGGCAGGAAACCACAGAGTGCTACTGGTTCTCAGAATGCATTTGGGTGCACTTTGGTGTAATGTGTGGTGAATTAAAGGAGTTTCTTTTTAAATTGTTTAAAGCCTCAACAGAACACCAGAACATTTGTACAGTGGAGTGTGAGCGTGGTGGGATTTTATTCACCAGATTATCATTTTTATCAGCATTGCTTTGTATTTGATCTTGTTAAAATTGAAGGAAGAATAAATTAAATTAGGAAATTACAGTGAAAGTCTAAAAGAAAGTCTGATCTTCCACTGCAGTGGCTCAGAAAAAGAGAAAAGCAGCAGTTCTATAGTGGCCCAAAGATCCTCTGAGAATCACTGAGAACCTGAGCGTTAGGATTAGGATTAGGATTATGTTTAGGGGAAATCTGAAGCGGAACTTTCTAAAGGAGTTCAGATAAAGGTTCATGTAAAACCAAGACCTGTCTAACTTCAGACACTGTTTGCAGAAGTACAATGATTTTTTCCCCCAAATGAAAAGGGTAGATGAACTAGTGTAATGTTGTCTGTGTTTTGAAAGGATTTCTTTTACCTGGAACCCATTATTAGAAACTCTGTCTCTGTTCCCCCGTCTCAAATGATTACTAATCCCTCATCTAAATTCTGCTCAAAAGCTGATTTGGCTTGAGTTTATTCATGTACAATAAAATCTATCAGTGTGTGTTCCGTGTAGTGAACATTAGGCATGTATAAGATCAGGATCAGTTAAATAAAGTAAACAAAAAACAACAAAAGAAAAGAAACACCAAAATAATTAACTAAGCCTACCATGAACAGTTCTGAATAGTTTACAGATAATATTAATGGTAATGATTATTTGTAATGAAATAAGTAATGAAAATAAAAAATAATGAAATTCCTGCGGGTTTACACGTGGGCATGAGTTTTAATCCTGTTAACATGAAGAACTCACACACAGGCGAGTCGGGGCTGTAGGGTGGATGTGGAAGGACTGCAATGTTTTTTATCAGCCAAAGATTCTCTCCCAGCCAGTGAAGTGTGACTCGGTGTGATCTGACGGCGCACACACACACACACACACACACACACACACCCTCTTCCTCAAACACTCCACAGCTCGAGGGTAAAATGTTCGGTTTATTATCTAGTTTTAGATGTTTAGACAATAGAAATGTTATGATAGAAAATGCACACTTTATTATTAACCACTGTAACATGTGGCATCACTTTTCTAGAACAGGAAGAAAAATAAACTTTTGTACGTTTCTAGTGTTTACATCCACATGACTAAAATAGTTACCGTAAAAGTGTGTGTTTATGCTCTAGTGCGTGTGTAAATGTGTGTGTTTCACTGCACAGATGGGTTAAATGCAGAGGACAAATTCCTCTGTGTCCCAGCACAGCAGGTCAGTGCTCCACTTTCACTTTCACGTTTTTACGCTAAGGACTTCGGCGTGGGAGTCGGGAGAAGCAGAAGGGTGAGTATGTGCTCCTGTGATTCATGAATTAATTGTTTTCTCTGTTCATCGTGATTAGACAGGGTTAGTTTATCAGAAAGTTTCGCTCAGTTAGAAGCAATCACTCATAGCTGTACCTCAATCCAGAGAAAAAGTGAAACAGAGTGAAAGAGGAAATAAACGCTATAATTCTACAAAGTGAGGAGGGTAAAAATCCTCTCCTTCACTCTGTTGTGAAAAGACATTCTCTCTGAATTAAAGTACAGATAAGAGTGATTTAGGGTGGGTAGCACCGTCGCCTCACAGCAAGAAGGTCCCGGGTTCGATCCCCGCGTGGGGCGGTCTGCATGTCCTCCCCGGGTTTACTCCGGGTACTCTGGTTTCCTCCCACAGTCCAAAGACATGCACGTTAGGTTGATTGGTGTCTCTGAAGTGTGTGTGCCCTACGGTGGATTGGCGCCCTGTCTGGGCTGTTCCTAGGCAGCGGCTCTCCCGTGACCCTGAAAAGGAATAAGCGGTTAAGAAAATGAATTAATAAGATTTATTCTGACTGGTTTCTCAGCCACGCCCCCAAATTCAGTAGAGGATTCTGATTGGACAGCGATTACAATTCATTTAGGCCCGAATCGCCTGCTTTGCGTTTCCTTTCGGCTCGGTCACAGCCGCACAGAGGAACACACGCCAGTTTATCCGATCGCATTTTAAACTGATTTGTTTTCGATTCTGACACAAATTCAGCGTTTCATTCTTTACACGCAAATCCACACATACTGTTTTTCTGTGATCGAGTGTCATTAAATAAACGTAATGGATCTTTTACTTTTTATTTTGGTACTTTTTCCGCGTGT